>JAJEKV010000569.1:0-145328 GCA_021234155.1 Isoetes taiwanensis
AGTTCTTCTCAATGGTTGTGGTCCTTCTATGGATCACTTCCTCAGATTGTGATGCATACTCTGTCATACGTAGTGATTGCTTGTGTTGAGACCCCCATAGCAATGTCAAACTTTAGTATTATTTTGTGCCAAACTTCACCGCCTATATGGCCGTGATTAATTGTCTCTGTCACACGCCTATCAATGATGGCCTATCCTCTTTTGTTGTTCCACCGTAATGGTCCAATGGCATCCAACCATTGTTGACTAGTCATCTCCTTCTAGGGTATCTAGATATGGTTGGGGCAAAATGTTTCGAACCATTACTTTTGTCCCAAAATGTCAATGGGAAATATTGATGCAGCTAAACGTCCCTGCCGAACTGCAGAACGTAGTATACAGGTTATATGAGACATGCACCGGCCGACTGCAACCAGCGGGCCGACCATTCGAGAGCAGTATCGGGGTCCGTCAAGGGTGCCCTCTCTCTCCCACACTATTTGAGCATCATAGTCAGTTTCATTCTTTGAGCTAAAAACTAGAAAAGACTGGATTGTACTTTATCTTCTCATAAATCGTTATCTGTTTCATACTCTTGTATTTACTCCTGCTCTTCATCCATAACATCTTCCTCTAAAGAATGTGCCTCCTGGTCCTCCTCTTTTCCTACCTCTTCCTCTTCCTTTCGGAGTTGGACACTCAGCTACTATGTGCCCCCTTCCGCCACATGTAAAACATCCATTATCTTTATTTCCTACGCTTTGGACAGTTCCATTTGAGATGGCCCATCTCATGGCAATAAAAACAAGGCCCTACTTCTGCTTTGTTCTTCTGACTAGCTCCTAAAAAATTAGTTTGAGCAGAACTGGATCTGCCCTTGTCTTTATCTCCTGTATACAATACCTCTGTGTTCTCCTCCTCATCATTCATATATTTCTGCTATTCTAATTCAGTTCTCACCATTCTTTGTGCATGATCTTTATCTTTTGCTATATTTCGGACTAGTATAGATAGATTTTCATACTTTGAAAATGCTCTTGCCATTGCATTTATCTGTGCTTGTTCACTCATAATAGCTCGTGCTGTTTTGAGAGCTGCAAAAATCACATCCACTTTTCCAAAGAATTCTCCTATATCTTGGGTTTCTTCATATGTCATTTGTCTCAATTCCTTCTCTAGTATATCAGCTGTGAAGAAGATTTCACCTCGTACTTAACTACTAGATAATCCCACATTTGTTTTGGGCTCAGCTTTTTTAATTTGAGTAAAATACTAGGTCCGACTTTGCTCGTATTAATACCTTTCGCTCGAATGACCTTTGTATCAATTGATTCAGAAATGTTAGATTACCTTTGCTAGAAGAGCTTGTAGCTAATTGATCTCCTTCGACCTTCACTTTTGCATTGTCAGTTCCTACCAATTCCCATAGATCTTCCTACAAGATGTTCTGGATCTTTTCCTTCCAAACTTGAAATTCGAATCCACCTGTATACACGAAAATGTATAATTCATCCTAATACATAACCCATCCCTTAGAGAAGTCAATAAATGCAAGGAACAAAGCCTTACCTAGTTTTTTGGCCTTTTCAATGAGCACCCTCAACGTGAGAGAGTCATCTAGAGTGTTGTGCGTCCCCCTAAATCCTGCTTGGCATGTGGCTCTTTTCCCATGTAAATGTGCCCATGCGCTCAATTTCCTTTCCAGCAGGTAGCCCAATAGTTTGGAGTATACACTCCCTACCATGATTGTCCAGTAGTTACAGACATCTGCCTTATCACCCGATTTATGAACTGGAACTACTTTGTTCAATTGCCATGATCTTGGCAAGCTCTCTTTGACTGCGGCATTTAGCAGACTGGTTAATATCTGCAAGAGTACATCACCACCCCACTTTAACAATTCCGCACTCATCCCTTCAAGATCAGCAGCCTTACCATTCTTTATTTGCTTTAGAGCCATACCTACTTCCTTAACTGTGAACAGGTCCTCATTCACATCCATTTCCTCCATCCCTGGTGCATCTTCACAGTAGTATATGGATTGTACCAGCCGCAAAGATCTTCTTCCTTTAACAGTTTGCGGTCTGTATGCCCACGAAGCTTATTCCAAAAAGTTTTTGGATGCTCGGATAGCCAACTCCATAGTTCTTTCCGCCGTTTGGACTCATATGCTTTCTTCTTACTTTTTAGCAATTGTCTGTACCATTTTGGTTTCAGCCTGCTTCCTTTTGGTAATCGGGCCCTTGCTACGGAGCATTCCCTTTCAATTTTCAAAACGGGAAACCCTTCCTAATTTCCGTGCAAACCTTTCCTATTTTTCAAACTTAGAAATTCAGAAGGGTTTCCATGGAAAGTAGAAAGGGTTTCCATGTATACCGTTCCTAAGGGCAGAAGGGTTGCTTCGATTCTATTGTTTGCTATCCATCCCGGCTGAGGCATTGCTTTTCCTCGCCGAGTGCTATCTTCTACACAGTCGGTTAGTCCACGTTTTAGTATAGTTGGTTGATTGGTTAGTATTAGTATTAGTTAACCCAAGCACAATCATGTAGCTTGAGATCAGTAATTGGCATTCATTCCTTGCCAAAGAAGTATTCCTTGAGATCAAAAGATGGGGACTCATCCTTTTTGTGCAGCTTGTTTGGGGTCTGGGTTCGGGAACTCCTGGAAGACAGCCCTCTGTGAGGACCCGTGGATCTAACAGGAGAGTCCGGGGGACTATGTCACGCGGGATTTGCAAGAAGAGAAGAAAAAGAAGAAAACAGAACAAATGAGAGAAAGATGATAAGCTTCCTTGATATCAATGATGAAAATACATGAGCTCATAATGAATAGAGAGAAACTGAAGGAGACAAGACTCAAAACTCATCTAAAACTTATGTGCTAACTCTACTCATATATATAGTACAATGGCCTTGGGCCCAATATAGACACTCGGGGTGATCTAGGTGCGACTCACGGAAGGAGGCCCGATTTGGAGGAATGTTGGCCGGTGCCTCTTGAAGTGCCTAGAATCACGCCGGCCGACGCGGCTAAGCGGTGGCCAGATCACTTTGCCCGGGCGCCTGCTTGTTGGCTTGACCCGCAGGCTTTGACTGCGGTTCGGGCTGCTGGTCTTCTAGCGAAGGCCTTGGATGTCGACCCGGTGGTGACCCGAGGATCCTTGAGCTTGACACGGTTCAGTATGCATGAATAGTCATGCGGGGAGCCTGGGGACTAACACTCCCACCAAAACGACACTTTCAGTGGAAGAAAAGGAGAGAAGCGTGCCGTGAGGGCTGAAGCCATGCATGCGAAAGTGATCCTCCACGGGGTGAAGGGCCGGGCACCGATATGGTACGAGAAACGCTTATGAGATCCTCGGCGTGATTGAAGAGCTTGAGAGTGTTTTTGGCCAAGGGCGGGGATCAGCATCAATAAGAAAGCGGGAGCCGCACCATGTCTTCAAAGGCGTGATGGTACGAGGGAAATGTAATTGACATTCCATGAGGAGACGAAGGCCAAAGGCTAGCGTTTTTCGCATTGGATTGCGATGAAAAATGGGGCATTTACCCGATTTAAGGAGCTTAGCAAAATGCATTTGAGAGCAGCAAAAGCCTTTGAAGATGGACAAAAGGATCGGGTGAGGTGGAGGCATTCTTCGCAAAGAAGGTGTCGAGACCATGTAAGCGCATCCGGCGGGCCGTTGCCAACCACGCTCATTAGCAATGTAGATCCAATTGGTGGTGTTGTCAGTGGCACCTTCTTCCCAATGTGATGGGCGAACAAAGCGTGGATCCCACCGGAGATCCGTCCGAGATCTGAGGTGGTGTCCGGCCGCATGACCATCCATGACCTTGGTCCAAAAGGAAGGCATGCCAATCAAGTCGGGAACTGGAAGTGGAGGTACACCCGAGGGAAGCATAGGGAGAAGGAACCATGCCCGTGGCGTGGGTTCTTGGCGGTCTCCACTGAATTGGCCCGACAAGATCACGGATCAAGAGCGACACCAACGATCCCAAAGAGAAGCGTAGAGTGAGAGTTGACGGGAGGGCTATCCCATCCCGTGGGGACCGTCTTGCTATCCAATAAGAGCTTATGGCGATTGTAACGGCGAGTCTTTGCATATAAATTTGTGCATAGGGAAGATCCTCGGGATGTCCTAGATACTTCACGATTTGTTGCGGCGCTTCCGCTTGCCGAGAGATAAATGATTGGCAAGCTTCGGGCATGTACTCTCGATGAAGAGTTTGGGTCGGCGGGGATCCGCCAAGATATGGATTGTTATCTGAAGCACCCATTGCAGTGGGGTCACCACGGAAAAGGCTGGCGTGGCCCATTTCAAAGTGTTCGGGTGGTATCACCCGGATAGAAATCATGAAATATGTAAGCCATGGGCTGAACCACTCTGAAGGTGATAAAAGTCGGGATCGGCACGGTGTATGAGATCAAAGGCGACAAGGGCACAAAGCACAACCCTTTGTCTTCAATGGAGAGTTACGGCCAAATCGAAGAAAATCTGCGACCGCTCAAGGGAATATCCGCAGGGGCCATCGGTACCTGCCACCGAAAGGAAGAGGTGGCGTCGAGCAACCACATAATCGTGATAGCGAGGAGGCGGGGAAGTCAGCGGGCGTGCGCGTGAAGAATGGCGGTATGAAGCGTCAAGTTTTGCTTGAGCCTCATCGGCCCAGTGAATAGCTTTGCTGCGGTGTTGTTCGAATCGCGGATCCGGTTGTCCCTTTCGGCGGCCGGCGTGGACTGGTCCTGGACCCGTTCGAAGTGTTGACTGGGAGGAAGATTTCCCGGTGTATTGAGGCGAAACACGGCAATCTCCGGCGTCATCGGTATCTTACCTTACGCACCTCGTAGCTGATCTTGAAGAGAGGTGAGTGAGAGATGCGTGTAGAAAAGCTGAGCCCGTCAAGGAGGCTTGACTTGGCGTCGGGCTGAAAGATTTTGAACGAGTGCTGAAATTTTCACCGCGCCGGAAAATTACAAGGCATTGAGTTTAGCAATATCTGCGTCCTTGGTACTTCGGGAGGCGGCTTTTGGACTTGTTGTGCTCCAATAAAGTCTGAATTTACATTTGGAGCTGAGCACGTTGATCTGCTTGAAGTTGGTGACTTGAGCTTGTGTACTTTTGAGATCTGCATGAGCACGTAAGAGAGCTTCATGCTTGTCTTGAAGTTTGGCCTCAAAGTTGCAACTTAGGCGATTCGCGGCAGAAGGTCTGGAAATCGCATCGAGGCCTCTAGTGCCAGATTGAACCCGCTCATAAAGCGTCTTGGGATTCTTGTAACTTGAGAGCGGCGGCAGGCATCCTGGCGATCTTGATACAACAACCCGGCGAGGGTGTTGTGGTGGTGGAGCTTGGTTGTTACACGGGTTTGGGATGTTTGGGAAAAATGGTGTGAAGTGGATGGTGTGGCGGAGGAGGAGAGGCGGTGACATGGGTGTGGACTGTGGACATGACCCGATGGAAGACAGGCGTGAAGTGCCAACTTGGTGAGTGATTGGAAGGGGGCCGAGTGGAATTATGAGAATTTGGTGGTGTGGGAGAAGAAATGTGCCGGATGAGGGCTTGAAAGTGGCCTCCCACGAAACTTCAGAAATGGAAGTGGTACCGGCGGTCCATTTCTTGGAGAAACGATAGAACATCATTTGGGGCCAATCTATGTGGTGTTTGGAGTGTGTAGCGGTGAGGACCAGGTTATAGAAAGGCTTATTGATATGGGTGTTCTTGATAGAATACCCAAGGAATTTTTCGCCACGAAATTTAACAAAGGTTTATTGAGGCTTGTCGATATTGGTCGGAGCGATGGACATTGGCATGATAATCAGGTGCACCAAACTTCGTGACATCGAGATCTGTATAGCGGACCATGATACACAAAAGGGGTGTGCAAGGGAATATGAAATACCTCGAGAAATCAAATGTTGAGTCAACGAAATAGTGGTGCCATCGACCGCGGTGGTGTAACCTTGCGGGCTGTTAATTAGCGATATTGGCGATGAAGCTGCTTAAGCGGGTCGGGATTTGGGCCGGAAGTTCCATTTGAGAGAATTCAGTAAAGGCTGGTGTCGTTCGGCTGACTTCTTTATTTGGGCCAACAAGGGCTTCACCGGAAAGTGGGCGTCAAGAAGGATCTGAGATGCAAAAAGGGCGGATCCTGGGGGGCGGTAGCTTGAAGTGTAGAAAATCTTGGGGCAGCCATGGAATGATGTCTGCGAAGAGGGATGCCAAAGCCCGGAAGAGCGAAAGTCGAAAAAGGAGGAGGACAAAGGCGGAAGGCGAAAAGGTTTGTTTTAAGGCATAACCCCCGGGAGGCGAAGAGGTATGATGAAAGTCGCGAAACTGGAACTGATGATGGTGCAGTGTCAAAAGATGCCAAGAAGGGTGTTGAGAGGCAAAAATTTGGCTAAGTCCCAAAAGCGTAAGAGAGAAGCAATGAGCGGTGAGGATGAGGCGTGAAAGAAAGATCGGATGTGCCGGATGGCAAAGGGACACCCATTAATGTTAAATGACCCGTGAAAAGAAGGAATGGCATTCAATCTTTGGCAACTTCGAAGTGGGATATCATTAAAAGGAATGTGTCGAGAAGGTACCATGGCTAGATATGCGGTGGGAGAAAAGATTCTCATTTAGAAACAGCCTTGCATTGCAAACCGTTGGCGATTTGTGTGATTGGTCCACGTCGACAAGGAGTGCCTCGATTGGGCTATATAAGGCGAGCGAGAGGAGCGAAGGCATCGATGGGCCTTCGGTATGGCGCTGGCAGCGAGCGAAGCGCACAATGCCCAAGCTGTCGGGGAGTGGATCACTTGCAAGATGAATTATGCGGATCTCTGGCTGCCACAACCGTGGCATTGAATGGGCGGCTGGTGTGCGGGATGGCTGAACATCCGACCGAAGACCAGCGGGATGGAGGTGGTTACGCACCTTATTTGGGATCGGGCGAGAACCTTTACCATCTCCTGCGCATTACCTCTGCTCGAACCGGGTAGGGGTTTTGGCCTCTTAGGACTTAGTAGATAGGGCTCACGAGCCCGTTTTTTGTATATAAGGCGGTGCCCATAAGCGGAAATAGGCTGAATGCGCCCACATTTTGTAAAAAAATCTCCACTATAATATAATATACGCCTTTCTAGTCACTTTACGTGGTGTTTGCTTCTTGAATTGTCTACGTGTGTTGATGTTCACTTTACGTGTGATGAAATGCTTTGGGGCGAAAACCATTAACCAATGTAGGTAATGGAGTGCCATCTAACTTCGGCTAGTTGGAAAGCGGCTTGGTCTAACCACTTGAACAATTTGATAAGGGCCAAACCAGCGAAACTTGAGTTTAGGGAAAATTTTGTACACGGAATCATAAAGAAGAACCAAATCTCCTTCTTTGAATGTTTTTGTCTTCAAGCGTTTGTCATGTAAAGATTTTTGCTTGTTGTCCATGAAGAAACGAATATAAGCATCCCTTGAAGTTCATCCAATTTGTTCTAATTGATAGACCCGTTCTTTGAGTCGCGGCAGGTGGATTATGGAGCGTGCTTGATTGAAAGCAGTGTTGGAAGGATGTATTCAAAGCGGCATGAGAGCTTCGACCATAAACCAATTTAAAAGGAGTGTGACCGGTAGCAATCTTGAAACAAGTATTGTAGGCCCAAAAAACGATAGGAAGTTTTGTGCCAATAACGTGCGGGAAGCGTCACAAATTTTCTTGAGAATGGTGACGAGTTTTGTTGGTGCTTTCTGCCAACCCATTGCCTTGAGGATAGTAAGGTGTGCTCTTGTGATGATGTATCGGGGAGATAATCCGTCAGCTCCTTGATAGTATGATTGATGAAATGAACACCCACGGTCCCGACCAACTCAATTGGGGGCGCCGAATCGTGATAATTTGTTGATAGAGGACTCTAGCGGTGCTTTGCTGCGGTGTTATGCGGAAGTGCACAAGCTTCCGCCCATTTGGTGGCGTGGTCGGTGAGAACGAATGTATCGCACGCGAAGTGTGCAGCGGGGAGGATCTATAGGTCCCACAAAGTCCATTCCCCATTTCTTTGAAGGGAAGTGGCGTGGCGGCCGGCGTCAAGGGAAAGCGTCCGCGGGCGTGGGAGGCGTCCACCCCGGCAAAAGCGTCACCGCGTCTTGGCGTGGGGTGAGCATCTTTGAAGAAGCGTGGGCCAATAATACCCGGCTAGAAAGGATTTTTGCGTGCGTGGTGTCACCATGAAAATGACCACCACCAGAGCCCTTGATGAGCTTCTCGAACAATGCGGAACTTCATGAGGTAGAACACGGCGTCGAAGGATGGTGTCCTTACCCTTTTTGTAGAGATGTCCGGCAACCATGGTGTAGTCCGCGGACCTCTCGGAGAAAATTGATGGCGGCAGGATTGTAAGCTTGGCGGGGAAGGCGTCTCATCTTCGGTGGAAGAGCACACTGTGAGGAATGCTGGCTGAAAATCATGGAACCAATGTGGTGTTGCCGTGACTAAAAGATTTGAGCATCAGGAAAGCGCGTCGAGACCCGAGTTGCGGGATCATCGTGTGGATGCGTGAAAGATAATCGAACAACATGAGATTTGCCAGCCTTATGAGCGATTTCAAAAGGAGCAAATTCTTGGAGAAGAAGGACCAACGAGCAATGCGGCCCGTGGGCGTGGACTTGTTGATCAAATAGAGGAGTGCTTGGTGGTCCACAAAGAACTTGATTTGACTGCCCAAAAGGTAATGCCAGGCGTTGGACCCGAGAAAATGAGACCCAAAGCTTCGCGCTCAGGTGGCGAGAATAGTTCTTTCGGCAGAAGTGAGTTTTCGGTGGCGTAGCGATTTGGTTTGTCGATTAATGCGCATCATATTCTTGAAAGAAACAACTCAATAGCAAACGCCGAGACATCGACATGAGCGTGAAAGGGCTTGTCCCATTGAGGAGGAACAAGAACCCGGTGCTGAGTAAGCAAAAGCTTCATTTGTTGGAAAGCGACTTCGCTGGGAATTCAAGCCCAGGTGGATTAAGATCACCGATGAGTTTATGAATGGGATCTGCAATGGTGCCGATCCGGTATGAAGGTGGAGTAATAATTGACCTTTCGAGGGAAAGGCGTGTCTCCTTGATATTGGCTGGTGCTTGAGCCTTGAGCACACCTGGCCCGATTTTGGCGGGATCGGTGGTGATTCTGCTTTCTTGCGACAACATGGCCTAACGAGAACACGAAGTGGCGCCAAAAGGTGCATTTCTCGGGATTGAGACTAATGCTTGGGACTCATCACATTTCTGGAAGGCGAGTTCCAATTTATCCAAATGGTTGACCATGGGCTGTGGCGAGAGAAGTCATCTTGAAAAATTTGCAAGAAGGGATTTTCCTTCATGAAATCATGGCGAGAGCATGATGCGTTGAAATGTTGAAGGAGAGTTGGATAATCCAAAAGGAACCACCTTGTAGGCAAAAAGTGCCCCCAGGGGTGGTGAAAGTGGTCTTGAGTTGATCGAGTCTTTGATGGAGATCTGATTGTAGCCGGAAAAACCATCCATAAAGGAGTACATCTCATGTCCGACCACTTCTTCGAGAACTTGTACGTGAAGGAAGTGGAAAATGATCGCTCCGTGGCTTTGATTGAGTTTCAGATAGTCCACCGGTGGCGGATCTTACCATTGTGCTTAAGGGCAATGACGATGGGGTTCACCCATTCAGAATGTTTGACCTCATAGATCAAACCTGCGGCAAGGAGTTTGTCAATTTCGCCTTGGCGATCCGCGGTAATTAGGGTTGAGCACATGCGTGTCGTTGCTACAGGGTCGTGCATCGATTTGGTAGGAATGGTGAGTTCCCCAAGCTTTTGTTGATTCCCGAAGATCTTTGTAACTCCGGTGAAAATGTGTTTGAATTTTTGAACAGCTTGGCGGTGTTACGATAAGGGGCGGAAGATTGGCGGCAATGCGGACGGGTTGATTGTTGCCCGTCCACAATCTCGACTTGAGTGCGAATATGGGGGTATTACCCGGTATCACGGACAATGTGTGCAGGAGGTTGGAGCATAACGGATGCGTGGCACTTTGCGTGGTGAAAAGAGAGGTTGCTCGGGTTTCATCTAGCAGAGGTTGCTTCATGACGGCGTGTACATCAACAGGAGTTGCAGGAGTGTCAGCATCTGAAAAGTGATCAACGCGTTGGATTCGATTGCAAGGAGCCAGGTAGGGGTCAAGCAAGGCAGCCACAGTCACGGTCACGATCAAAGTCATTTCTCCCCAAGGATCAGCATATTCGGGGTAGGATGACAGAGGCATACTCGTAGGAGGAGCCTGAACTTGATAAATATTCTGAGCTTCTTCAGAATCAGTGTCTGAGAGAGAGGGTTCCGCATTGTCAACAGAAATGATCCTGCCTGTTTGCAAGTCCATGGTGGCATTGAGATGACCATCAGTGATGACTAACTGGTCCGTGGCCCAGTAATGGATACTCTTTCTTTGGCCGGAGAAAAGGTCTGCCTACCAGCATTTCATAGTCACCTGGATCTTCGCCAGCTTTCCAAACTCCAAATTCCATGGGAAAGCGGAGATCACCAATGTTGATGTGAAGAATAGGTGTGACGCCTTGAGGTCTCGTGATATGGCCATTAGCCAATTTGATGTCATATGGGGCCGCGAAAAGAGTTGTGTGATGCCCATTTGTTTTGCGGAGTTTATCCGTGATGAGATTGATTTGCGCTACCTCCATCGATTTGAACATGGTTGACTTGGCGATTTCCCACCGTGGCATGGACCGTGGGTGTAGAGGTATACAGCCCCAACTAAAAGCGGTTGGGAGTGGTAAGCGGTCCTTGAGAGCGGTGACGAGTTTTAAAATGGTTGCCAAGCTTAAAGGAATTTTGATCTTGGCGAGCTCCTCTTGGAGTTCGAGAGGTACATGAGAAAAAGGATCTGCTGGTTCCACTGGTGCGGGAGTGCGTGGCAGGGAAGCAGCAACTTCTTTGAGTAAGTCAACCTCGGCTGCAATATTGGGATATGTCTGAGAGCGTGGAGGTTGAGATGTTGAAGGGGTATCTTGTCTTTGTTGAGCTCTAGTGGTGGCATGAACATTTGCCAATGTGCGGCCTTCAGCAGCTTGCATGAGGTTCAAAATGCTTTGGCGAACTTTGGGCATGACATGTGGCATGAGCTTTCCAAGTCAGTGCAAAGTGAACCTTTTTTCGATCCCTCATGAGGAATGGTGTCAACCGCAAAGGCGGGTTCGCGTGCCCTTCGAATAATAGTCAAGGGGCGTGATGCCTTGGTCCGGGCGGAAACTAAACCAACCCAATTTGGCGAATTTTGGACGGAAGGATTAAGTGCCGAAAAATTTCCTCTTGGGCTTGTTGATCCGGTGAGGTTGATTTCTTTGGAGCTGGTTGATAGCGTGATTGCTGAGGCGCTCTTGGTGGCTTCTTAAGAACTGGTGTGGGCCTTGTTTGCCATTAGCGAGCGAGTGGTAAGCCGTGGCCCGGACCGATGTGATAGTCTGATTTGTGCGTGAAGTTGTACACGAACTTGTGGAAGTTGAGGACCACGCCGTGGTGGTATGACCCCATTCTTGGCGGTGATAACGAGCTTTAGAAGGATCAAAAGGAGGACGTTGGTTGGATCCCGTGGTTGGTCCTGTTGCTGATAGAGATTGCGTGAAATTTTGAAGAGGTGGCTGCCGATAGTGCGATTGTTTGAGGTGTGGTTTGCACTTGATAAACCATTTTGTTGCGGAACGGTGTGGGATGAGTGCGAGTGCACTCTTCCGCGGGCATGATTGCATGTTGTTGCACGCTTGCAATGAGGGCCATTGGTGGAGTTACTCATTGGCCAAATGGCCTTGGTATTTGCAAATATGGCACCAGATTTATTTACTGCGTGGATTAGCGTGTTGAGGTGAAACGGCCGTTTGTGGAACCATGGCAGTGGAATGAGCGGGAGCTCTTGAAGAGCCATACCGGGGAGGAAACATTGGCTGAGTGATTGACAAGTCGATAGCACGCTCCAAAGTTTTTGGACGCCAGGTATTGATCATGAGTCGAATAGCGGGAGGAAGTCCTTGGAGAAACCAGACCAAAATCTGGCTCTGTGTAGGGTACTCCTTGAGCTTACTTAGCAGAATGTGAAGTCGATCCGCAAAATCCCGGGCAGACTCCGTGGGCTCTTGTTGAAGTTCATTGAGTTGCTTGAGATGAAGTTGATCATCATCCGTGGTCCCGTAATGAGACAGAAAAGCAGTGCGCATTTCGGACCAGTCTTGTTTCCAATGGCTTTTGTTGGACATGAGCCATTGATGAGGAGAGCCACGCAGTGTGGTGGAAAAGATGTGAAATTTCAGTTGAGGGCGGCGTGACCATTTAGGACAGCTAGAGCCTCAAATTCTTCCATGTGGGCTGAGCACTTTGGTCTAACGGTTTGCCTTTCGTGTTGCCAAAGGTGGGATAAGTCAGTTTCAGAGTCTGAAAGGTAGATGTGAAAGTGCTGGGCTGGACAGGAACAGTATAGTGAGGATATTGAGGTTGAGGTGGATGTGGCATTGTGCCTGACGGACCCTGATGAAGGGGTGACTGCGGTTGAGAAACTGAAGTAGCCGGAGCATTGGTTTTGAGATCTGTAAGGTACAAAAAGGCGAAGCAGCGTAGGGAAAGGGAAAGGATATTCCTGGGTAGGCGCAAAGGAGACATGTGGATAGCCGCGGCCCAACGGGGGAGATGATGGTTACGAAGGAAGAGGCGATGGCCCTGAAGAATGATGGATGTAGGCATGTTGAGGGGGTGTGAAATCACGGTTGAGAAGGTTGAGCGATAAGGCTCCCCGAGCAGTGATGAGGGACCGAGGTTGTGAGCAATGTTTGCACGCTTTGGGGAGGGAACCGGAGGACGACACGGAGGGGGTGGGTGGCGCGGACCGAGCCCTAGGCGAAGATGGCCTCCCTCTATGTCATAAGCGAGATCCATACATGTCGCTTTAACGGTTTTCCGGACTGATGGCTTCCAAGCGAGAGGCGCTCGAGAAAGGAGTTCTTCCCGGGCGTGAAATTACCGACGAATATGGCGGCGAGAAGAAAGTAGGATAAAAAGACCCGGCCGCCGGCGGCGGTGTTTGGGGTGCGGGTTGGGGAACTCCCCGGAAGACACCCCCCTGTGAGGGACCCGTGGATCTAACAGAGAGTCCAGGGGACTATGTCACGCGGGATTTGCAAGAAGAGAAGAAAAAAGAAAAAAAGAACAAATGAGAGAAAGATGATAAGCTTCCTTGATATCAATGATGAAAAATACATGAGCTCTAATAGAGAGAAAACTGAAAAGGAGACAAGACTCAAAACTCATCTAAAACTTATGTGCTAACTCTACTCATATATATAGTACAATGGCCTTGGGCCCAATATAGACACTCGACTGATCTGGTGCGAGCTCACGGAAGGAGGCCTGATTCTAAGAATGTTGGCGGTGCCTCTTGAAGTGCCTAGAATCCGACGCCGACGACGCTGGGTGGCGGGCCGTCACTTGTCTGGCGGCGCCTCTTGTTGACACGACCACGGGCTTTTGATCAAGCGTGGGTGCGCTGCTTGGTCTTCCCGTGAGCCTTGGATGTCTGACCCGTGGCTGACTGAGGATCCTTGAGCTTGACCTGGTCTGTCGTATGCATGAATAGTCCTGTACCAGGAGGCACAGGACTAACACAGCTTCTCTAGCAACAGTTAGATGCCGTGCACACATGTAGAGCCCTAAGCAGGCAGATTTTGCAGACATGTAGAGCTCTAGCAAGCGGATTTTGTAGGTTCAATTAGGCATTCAGTTCATACATTATGGCATCTGTTCGTACAATGTGATGTCTGCTTATGCACGGCAAGGAAAACTATGCAGCATATGCTGAACATATGAATATCAAGTTGGAAAACTATGCAGCATATGCTTAACATATGGATATCAGTTGTGGGAAACAAACTTTGTTTTGTTTTTTAGAAATTTCTTTTGGGAATATTCCCGTGTTATCCGTTTTCGTGTTCCGTTGTCGTTTCCGTTTTCTAATATTTAGGGGCCCGTTGCGTTTCCCGTGGCCGTGTTTCGTAACTATGGCTCTCATATCTATTCCATGTGACTATCCTTGATAGAGGGGGTCACTTAGCTAATCAATGATTAGAAATGGTTTTCCTTCTCATGGGATATTTAAAATCTCTAGCCGACCTTTACCTAACCCAGCTTGCTATGCAAATCTCATGCTATAGTATCTACATGTACTATTTGTCTCTATGCCTTCCGAGGAGCAGACGTATGACTGCCCTCACCGTATTCTCTATGAAGCTACATTAGCTTCCATATCACCAAATTGATTGTTTTTCCATAAGGTCACGCTTAATTCACAACTAAGCTAAAACCTCAAAGTATCATTGTTTTATACGATATACCTTGTGCCTGGAAACTCGCACTTTTATTTTCTAACAGTGCAATTTACTCGAGTAAATCCACATTACAGTACAAGCTACTACCCGTGTCATCCTTTAAAGAGTCTTTAAATATTATTAACATTAATGCCTCTCAAATTCTTATATCGACGTATACATTGCCACCATTAATTTCATCTTCTCTCACATTTCATTCTATATAAGTCTCACTATGAGATAACACTTGCATATTACACTCTTTTCATGAACTCATGCTAACCTTCACGAATTCTGTTAGAGTTATGGATTACATATCATTTTTAAATTTGATCACTTTCACGATGATAATCTCTCTGCAACTTATACTCTCACCACCGCGTTCTTCTAACAGTCTGGGAATTATTCTACGGAGTCATATCTGCGATTCATATTAGATTTATTCTAATATCTTTTGAGCTTCCCATGCATCACAATGTCAGATCTCATATGAACTTTGTATAGGCTTTTCCACCACCACTTAGCAATTTGTTAAGCATTTTGCTAAATCCTTCCAAGTTGTTTCAATTCCTAAACTATCATGTACCCTTCGGTCCTCTGTTGCCTTCTTCAAGGAGGGGAGCCTTTTCATTATAACATGTGATATGTTACCCTACCGCAACCTGTGATTCTGTCGTCTTTCTCGATGCTGAGGACAATATCATTTCAAGGAGGGGAGAATGTGACGTTCCACGTATTTATATGCCTTTTGGGTATAAATACATGACACATCATTATAAATAATTAATGGTGCATTAATTATTCATAAGCTAAGAGTAGCTATGCTAATTATTAAGGTGAAAACTTAACCCTAAACTCGAATTCGAATCTAGGGCTTAACCTAATATTAAAAGGAATTAAAATATTAAATTAGTTAATAATAACCAATCTAGATGTGCCATCTGGCCCAAATCAATTGGGCAAGGAAAGCTTGCTAATTTGGGACACCCAAATTTGCCACAAATCTATTTGGTGGAGGAGGAGCTACTGCTCACCTTGGTTCCAGCCAGAAGGATGGAGAACCAGAGAGATAGCTATGATACCAGTCAGTTTTAGTATAGCTTGTATTCTTCTGACCCTTGTTTGAGTAGATGGATGATTAGATTCTATTCTATGATCTACTTATGATGATGATGGATGTCTGTATCTGATTGCCATTTTCTCTTTTTATTCCTCCTGTGTTGTATTGGATTAAGGGAGGTAGAGATCTAAAAGCTATCTAGATCTAGAGATGCTCCTAGTTAGAACCCCTTAAATCCCATAAAATGCGGCTTGTGCACAAGCGCCCTCCTGGCTGTCGATGATATGATGTGGCTGAGCACCAGACAAGGATTATGGTGGTGAAGTGGGGGTGGGACCTGCCTAACGTGGCTACAAGGCTCCCTACTGTGGCTAAGTCTATAGTCGGTCATTGTGTATGGGTCGAGTATGGATCTAACACCTCATGGGTCGCATGATAGTGGCCTATAGGGATGTCCTGGGCTTGATAGGTGTGCCGAGGCAGCCTATGGATTTTGGGGGGTTCAAGTCGGGTACAGATGCGTGGTCGCCAGTGGGGCCACGATCCCCTAGCCACCCATGGAAGCACCATGCTCTGGAAAGGATCCCTCCTTTCCTGCCTTATCGGACCGGGGATATGTAACCCGGAGTAGTCTCGTAGGGTGACTCCATGAGATTACGTCTCTGGAACGCTACAGCCATGCCTTAGCATGATTCAGCCTATCTGCAAAGTGTGCACAGAAGGGGCGAATGCAGTGGACTACCCTAGCCATTGTTCTATGCCAGCCAACACCATTGCCATGATTCCGTCTGTTGTGATCCTGAGGTCCTGACTGTTAGTTGACCCCATTGAGTCTGAGCCCGGGGTAGAATCCTCATTTTTGGTGCATTTCCTATGTTATGTTGGTATTATGCCGTTGCTTGTATTGATGATGGATGAGCCACCCTTCGTGATGGCATACTATTTATTTGTATTGTTATCAGGTGCTAACATGTATGTACGCTTTCGCTATATAGGATTCCCATAGAAAGCGTGGGACAAATGACACCTCCATGTCCTTCACCCGGACACTTGCCCATCACAAGTGTTTTGAGTCAGACGGAGGGCCTTTCTGTGGTGATGGAGTCGCCATGGAAGGGAAATTCTCGTATTTATATGATGGGAGCATCGATAGGTTTGGGGAGTGTCATGGGGGGGGGAAAGGGGGAGGGTTGGGGGGGGGGGGAGGTGGGGAGAAGGGGGGAGAGGGAGGGAGGGAGGGAGGGAGAGAGAATAGAGAGGAGAGAGAAAAGGAGAGAAATGATATAGAGAGAGAGTAAGGAGAGAGTGTAGTGGGAAAATAAAGAGAGAAAGATCTAGAGAATAGAGATAGGACAAAGAGAGAAGAGAAGAAAAGAGAAAGAGAAGAATAAAGAGAGAATAAAGATAGATGAATAGAGAGAGATTAAAAGGAGGAGAATATATAGAATAGAATAGAATAGAATAGAATAGAATAGAATAATAGAAGAGATAGAAGAAGAGAGAAAATAGAATGAGAATGAGAATGAGAATGAGAATGAGAATGAGAATGAGAATGAGAATGAGAATGAGAATGAGAATGAGAATGAGAATGAGAATGAGAATGAGAATGAGAATGAGAATGAGAATGAGAATGAGAATGAGAATGAGAATGATTTTTTATCATCCACTGAGGCCAATCGGCCTATGGGACCCACAAGGAGCGCAGCAAACTTATTACTGTCCGGGTTAAAAAACCCCCGCCCCGAAGGGTTTTCGAGGGAAAAACCGTGGCAGTAATAAGAATGTTGTCAAATTGTACAAGTATACATCAATGTATATATCTAGAGGTCAAGTGTGTGCCGAGGACATAGCTGATCTCGCATGTCCATAACCTCGAAGGTATGATCCAAAGACCCGCACGGATGCCGTGGCTCAATGTTACATGTAACGGGTGGCGTGCCTGACCAACTCAGCATAGCGCATCCGAATTTGATCATATGCTGGGCAACTTTGAAGGGTATGAGATTCATCCTCAATGACTCCCATTTGGCAGCATTGACAGAGCCTGTCATGGCGTGGCTCACCAATCCATCTGCCCGTCTCAATTCGAAGATGATGTGCCCCTGTGCGAATGGAGGCAATGAGTCTGCGCCTTTTCATGGGCAAGTGGGTACGTAGGTAGCATTGCGGGCCTCGTTCCAATGTGGGATTTATGTGGCGCTGATAGTGTGCTGTCTTGACATGTTCAAGGGCATTGGCATCCCAAAGCTTGCTGAGGAAGCAAGCGTCAAGATATTGCCTCAAGCTATGGCGATCTGCCTCTGCTTGCACATGTATGCACCTGTGCTCCTGCACATTCCATCTAGCGAACCATTGAGCTCTCTTTTCCCTCCAGCAGGCCTTGAGGCGCTGCGGCCCCATTGCCATGATATAAGCTAGTTTAGGGAGACGAGCATCGTCCATATTGACCACCTTCTGAAAATAGACAATGTGGCGATCAAGGGCCGCCCTCTGAAGAGGCAAGAATCTGTCTCTTGCAGTAGAATTTGATATGGGACTGTGAACTTCACCCCTAGTGCTGCGTACTAAGAAGGCTGTCGGACCTGCTCCAAGTCATTCCAAGTAGCAAGTGATACTCTTGGGCCACATACTTCCACCCCGTATAAAAGGACAGGCTCTACTAAGACCTTAAGCGGGTGTGGTGATGGGCCCAATCATACAACTCCCGCTCTATGACTATTGTTTTGCATTGCATATAGTGCCTTCGGCCTGCCGTCACTTTCGTAGTCGTATGGATGTGTCGGTGCATAGTAGAAGGAAACTCCACTTCCAAATACTTGTATGTGGATGCAACTTCCACATCTCGGCCTTGGTGGCGAAGGAGGGGACCCCTACCGACGCGGAAGATGATATGAAAACCACCTTAGTCTTGGCGGGTTGGACGCCGCGATATCGGGCCGCCATGAATCGTGTCGAGGGGCATCGAGATGTCGTTGCATGTCCGGCTGGTGTGTAAGCTAGGAGGTCCACATCATCGGCATATATTAAATGTCCGATGATCGATAGAGAAGGTGAGCTCCATCGCCCCCATTATCGACAAACCCGACTCTTCAATTGATCAATGTAAAGCCCAAACAATGTTGGGGAGAGGGCATCCGGCGAACCCGATACTACTATCAAATGGTTGGCTTGTCTGCCGCAACCCACCGAGCATCTTTCATATAGCACGTACTGCATTACGCAAATCTACGGGGAACCCCGGTGATTGCGGTCTTGCCCATAGTTTTCCCAGAGGCACGTGTCAACGGCGCCGCCAAAATCCACAAAGCAACAATATAGATCGGCGGTTCTGGCTGTCTTCAATCGAAGTTCGCATAGCGTGAAGATGTGGTCAATGGTTGAGTCTCTTGGGGGTCTGAATCACGCTGGGTGAGGGCCCGCACCTCTGCTGCCTCTGCCCAGCCCGTCAACTGCTGCTCGAGAATCCCAGCAAGTAGTTTTGCAAACACCGAACTGACCATGATTGTTCGGTAATTGGCTGGGCAGTGTGGGTCACCTGCCTTATAGATGGGAACAACTCTGCTATTGGTCCACTGCAGTGGGAAGCCTTCCTGTAATGCCTTGTTGAACAAGGCGGTCAGCACTGGTATTATGGACGGCCCTGCCCACTTAAGCAATTCTGCCTGCATACCATCCAAGTCTGGGGCTTTCCCATTGGCAAGACGCTGTAAGCCTTGTTCCACGTCCGAATCTGTGATTTCCAAAGACCGGGCCTTCTTGCAAGGGTAATGCTACATGTGCACCACGAGGGTCGATAAGCTGTTGCAAGTATTGCCTCCACCGCCGAGAGTGATATTCCCTCGTGGGCTGTCATCGGCTTTCTAAGAACCCTTCGCCGTAAGGTCCTGGGATGACGTTCTGTGAGGTAAAACATTTCCCTTTGATCTTCTTGTTGCAATGTACCGGCTTTCTTAGCTTTAAGGGAAGATGCGGTACCGTCTGGACCGCATGTGGGCTTAAAGGGGTCCGCGGACTTGGCGGAGCCGGCATTTGTGTTCCTTGCACTCGTGATCAAACCATTGATTACGTGGGAAGGTTGTGTTCACGGAGGTCATGCCGGGCGACTTATCCCAAAGCACCTCTCGCGCAGATCCTAAGCACATCGGTCCACCGGCACATGCATTTGCTCTAGTGTAGGATATTGCAAAATTTCTGCGGGTCATCTATAAGAATCGGGCATAAGCCCCTGCATGTTCATAATCCAATCGCGGTGAGGCATGTGATTGCACCGGTTCGGCGCGAACCTACCAAGCCAACTTCAAGTAAAAGTGGTAGTGGTAGTGCAGTCGATCTCTTCATCCCTATTAGTTGTTCCCCCTGAAAGTGCTTGATGACATGCATATCCCGCTTTCGGCGCCAACACATAGTCCACCACACTAGATCCGCCCCCGGTTTTCACGCCTACAAGTGCTCTTGCGGGTGGAAGGCCACCGTGCCGATCCATTGCGGATTACGGTCAAAGATCTTGCGAGCAAAAGCAACATCGACCACCATAGCGTGACCTGATTGTCATCGATGTCCGTGGCCAAGCTCCTTCTGCGGGGCGCGAACTGCAATATATCATCGATCAAGGGATCAAATCTCATGGGTTGTTCTACCCGGTGCACGCATTGAAGTCTCGAAGGAGTATGACATTGCCCAAGCGCTTATCTTTGGCGTATGTCATCATATAGATCGACATAGGGGTCCAGCCTATCCACATCCGGAGTGGGTGTGATAGAAGTTGCTTTACGCATGTGGAAAGTAGCGGGATGCTACAAAGAGGGGTCTCTCTCGCAGCGGTTTTACACACGCACCCACAGTGCAGGTTGTGCTTGTGCGTTTTGAACAAGGAGATTGGATGGCCAAGGATGTTCGGTAGTATGACAACCCCCATGCCCCCCTTTCTGTGCAATCATTGAAGATTGAGTAGTGCTGGTATCTGGCAAGTCGGGTATCTGTTGTCTGCATGCTCCCATGTTTCCATGAGGAAGATGAGATCCATGTCTGCATGGGTAACCGAGTTGAGACTATCTCCCTTCGCCATGGGAAGCCTCGACAATTCCAGGAGACCATGCGGAGGCACAACCCTATTTGTTGGTTGGCAGGTGGGGATTCGATGGCGGCAGCGAAGGGGGGGGGGCAGAAGTGGAAGCGGCGAGATGTGCGGCGGCCGAAGGTGAGGCAACTTGAGCAGCTTTGAGATGTGCGAAAGCAACGGAAGGTGAGGCAACTTGAGCAGGGCGCTTGGGTCAGAAGTGTGAAGCGATGCGGGAGGCTGGCTGGAGGGTTAGAAAGATTAGCGGCATCGGTGGCACGAAAATTTGCATCTTGCCCCTAATCGGTCGCAGCTCCTCCCCGCCTGCGAATGCTTTTAACTTTGGCCAACTCATGCTGCGATCTTCTTTGTTGGGCGGGTCAGGTCTCGGTCAACATATTGTGGCAGTTCTTTAGCTGCCTACCCTGGCGCAGGATGGCTGCTTTCACTTCGCATCTCAGATGCGTGAACGTGACCACCCGGGCGGTGCGGGTCTTTGGACGCCATGGCGTCTCGCCCTAATAATGTTTACCGCACGGGGAATGTCATTCGAGCAGAATCAACATTTGGGCGGTTAATGAGGTCCTCCCCTACCTCTTCCGTGGGCCCCGCATTACCACCACATTGTGGCTTCTCCGTCTCGGCTCTTGGAGCTCTCATTTGTTGGGTCAATCCCGGCACTGCTTGAGGGTTGTTTCTTTGTCGGTGAGGGCATAGGTTGTGGGCCTACATTGGGGTGGGGTGGCGGGCCGGCTTTAAGTGCGGTGGTAGGCGGCCCCGGCTGATGCCTTGCAGACTCTTGGCAGGTGGGACTGCGTGGCGGTATAGTGGTCTCTCCTTCACGGCCGGGGAGCTTAGCTCTGCTGAAATTATTCTTTGCCTTGTCAATTCGCATGCACCGTTGCAATTGCTCATGGCGTCTGCATTGAGGCCCTTGCCTTGTTCAGCAATGGCTGCCCTTTAGCTCTGCATCTTCGATCTTGCTGCAGAGCTATGCTCCGGTTTCTGCAAGCAGAGTCCAAAGATAGGGTTCATTGCACCCACTTCTGTGTCTCGACCCTACTTTGAAGGGCTCTCGGTTGTGGCGGCTCTCTTCAAAAGCGACACGGACTTTTCGCATCACGATAAGCGACCTCCTCGGCCTCTCGATCGGTGGGGAGATGGTTACCATTGTCTCTGCTCAACACGCGTTTGTCCTGTGTCATGGTTTCCATGGCGGTGTACAAAGGAATCTATGCGGCCTGCACGATGTCAGCAAGACTCTTCTTATCCTTACGCCTTTGAGTGCACTAGGCGAAGGCCATCTTCCAGTCTTTGTCAGCGGGTCTCCATCTTTGGAAACACTATTTGTTTTTCGATAAGCAATTTGCCTCTTGAGCAATTTGGGTCGCGAGAGGCTCTGCATTTCCTACGCCAAGCAAGCAATTGAACTCGTTGCCCTCGCCATTGCTTGAACACGTTTCGGTCTCCTCAACTACCGGTTTGGTGGTGGTGAAAGGGATCTGACTTGCCGCTAGGCTAGAGTATCTGTCATATGCCTGGCAGAGAATGTAGAGAGAGAAAAATACAGAGAATAGAGATAGAATAGTGAGAGACGAGAAGAAGTGAGAAAGAGAAGAATACAGAGAAGAATAGAGAGAGAATAAAGATAGAAGAGAGAGAGAGAGAGAGAAAGAATAGAGATAGAGAAAGAGAATAGAGTATAAAGATAGATAGATAGTATTTTTATGTCATGCCACATTGGTAGCATCCATGAGGATATATGACAGACCTCTAGAGACTTGAACACAAGATCTCTTAATTGCTAACGAAATGGACTAGCCACTAAAGGAAAGATAGAAGAAGAGAGAATACAGATTATAGATTATATACACCAAAGAGAGAGAGGGAGAATAGAGAGAAGATAGAATAAATATAGATTCGATAGATAAGAGATAGATAAAAAAAAATAGAGATAAAAATATAGAGAATAGAATAGAATCCATTTTTAGCGTCCACGGAGACCAATAGGCTATGGAAGAATAGAAAGAGTATAAAGAAAGAAGAGAGTTTAGTGAGAAGAAAAAAACATAGAGAGAGGAGATGAATAGAAAGAAAATCTCGAACACACAAAACAATTAGATATACATTAGGGCATTCGATAATGCCGTGGCACCTTCATGTTTTTGAACGTAAAATTGGTGGACTTGCACTTGCCAACATCTCCCACCCAATGGTAGATGGTGGGTTTTAAACCATGGTGGAGGTCACTCTAATCCAAGGTCTTACCATCAAGCTACTACCGCGATGGACTGTTTTGGATTCTAGGTTATAATTCTTATTATATGTTTTGTACATAATGGAATGGATATGGTAGCATCCTCACCAGGACAGGAATAAGGTAATATTGATTTTTGGCAGAGAGAGAGTCAACAACAAAATTCATGATTTCTATAACCAGATCTTCCAACTGCACTTACAAAATTCTAGATTATTTACGTAGTTTTAGTTTTTAATTTAAATCTCAATTTTGGAAACTAGAATCCCACAAATTCCAAAGAGATTGGAACCTTATGCTGATGCCATTTGTTACGAAACAAAGTTCATCACACAATAAAAAGTTTTACTTATTATTAGAACAATATAAAACAAGGTGTTGCGCGCGAAGGATTGCCCTCTGGTATCCTGAAGGGAATGTGCACATAGTCTTTGATGCGTAGTGCTCCGAACTAAGAATAAGTTAATGATTGTTTAACTTTGTTGATCTCAACAAAAATAATGTTAAATACATATGTTACCTCCTCGTAACACATTAGTCCAGCTCAAAAATTAAAAGTTTTGCAAGTTTTGGCACAAAAATTCAACTTAATATGCTTTACAAATTGAAGCTCTGCTAAAAAACATATGCGGCAATAAGAAGCTTTGCCCAAAAATAGAAGCTTTGCAACAGGAAGTTTTGCTAGGTGTGTATATTGGCGACGACGGTCTGCGAGGAGTGTATCTCTGCAAGAAGATCCAGAAGCTCTACAAGAAGTTCTGTAGAATGCTCTGCAATAAGCTCTGATGTTGTTTACTTACGAGCTGTTTATGGCTAGGCAAATTATAGCATAGCAAGCTTGCCAACAAAATGTGTTCTCATACAAACATTCTTATTATTAAGACATTTATAGCGCGTACATTTAAATGATGCTCCCACAATAGTGTAGTACTATGATACAATGATTTCGAGATGGCCATTCAATCTTCATCATATCACACATTAAAGGATTCAATTGAAAATTGGATGTTTGTTACACCACACGTTTATCATATGTTTTGCTAAACTAAAGTTTGAGTGTTGTGCTTCATCCTCTTATCAAGCATGCATGGAGAAAGAAATTGCTACTTATTTTTCAATGTAGCACTAAATTAGATGATTTGTAATGGCCTTGTAAATGCAAAGCGACATTGTCATTGCAATGCCAAACATATACAAATCAATCAAAAAAAGGTTATAGTTTATTATCTGGTTATAGTTTAGAACATGCTTCATCTAGAGAGTATATAGCCAAGCTCAACCTATTGAGGTATATGTGACATCCTTAATAGATATTGGAAGAACATATGGTATAAGAACATATGATTTCCATATGTAATAATACTTTCCATATGGCTGCATAGCAAATATATGGCGGCAGCTTCCAATTTCCAATTGAATCCTTTAATGTGTGATACGACGAAGATTGAATGGCCATCTCGAGATCATTGTATCATAGCACTACACTATTGTGGGGGCATCATTTAAATGTATGCGCTATGAAGGTCTTAATAATAACAATGTTTGTATGAAAACGCATTTTGTTGGCAAGCTTACTATGCTATGATTTGCCTAGCCATTTTATTATAAAATCATTGAAGATGGCCCTCAACTCTTATATGACGCAACCTTTATCACACAATACCTAATGTCAAAGTAAACATCTGAAATTTCTTTAAGGTAAACAGCTTATTGCAGAGCATTCTACAGAACTTCTTGCAGAGCTTTTGGATCTTCTTGCAGAGATACACTCCTACCAGACCGTCGTCGCCAATATACACACCTAGCAAAACTTCCTGTTGCAAAGCTTCTTGTTGCCACAAATATTTTTAAGCAAAGCTTCTTGTTGCCGCATATGTTTTTTAGCAGAGCTTCAATTTGCAAAGCATATTAAGTTGGATTTTTGTGCCGAAACTTGCAAAACTTTTAATTTTTGAGCTGGACTAATGTCTTACGAGGAGGTAATATCTGTATTTAACATTAGTTTTGTTGAGATCAATGAAGTTAAACAATCATGAACTTATTCTTAGTTCGGAGCACTACGCATCAAAGACTATGTGCACATTCCCTTCAGGGTACCGGAGGGCAACCCTTCGTGCGCAACACCTTGTTCTACTTTTGTGCAGTATTGTAACTTTTAATGTTGCTCAAAGTTTAGTCTTATACTATAATAAGTCAAATTAGCTCCATGCACATTTGATTTTTATCGATTTTTATGAGGATTCCATTGGTTGTTCCAT
Organism: Isoetes taiwanensis; assembly: GCA_021234155.1. Taxonomy (NCBI): domain Eukaryota; kingdom Viridiplantae; phylum Streptophyta; class Lycopodiopsida; order Isoetales; family Isoetaceae; genus Isoetes; species Isoetes taiwanensis. The sequence continues at coordinate 24,965 of JAJEKV010000569.1, forward strand.
ATCATGTGTTTATGGGATGCAATCAAGCTCCTATTGGGAAAAAACGTCAATGTAACGGACTTAGCCATTCAATAGAGAACGAGAAGAAGATCAAACGAATAGGCTGTATACGTGAATGGTTTGCCCAAACACGTGATTGAAAGATGACATACTCCTTTCATTCCATGATAGCGAATATGTCAAATTTCCAGATTTCACTTTTCAAATTTCATATATTGCTTAACTGGAATTTTGTACTAGCAATGGCGTTGCATTTGTGTACATGTATTTGTTTCTAAGGTCAGTAAGTTGAAATAAGGAGTCAACTACTCAATTCCCTTGAAGATCAAGTTGGAAGGATATATAATTCCTGTTTTCATATGAAAAATCCTTAGATATTGCAGGCATCAATGCATCAAAACAAATCAAAGACGACTTTGTTTGCAAAATCTCACTATTTTTACATTCTGACTTCTAGCAAATACTACTATTCAGGCATATCCCTGCATACTATACAAATCATAGCCCCATAAATAATGTTTTGAGTCAAATTCTGCTTAAAAATGCAGAACTCTTTGCAGCCCATGTTGCAATGAGATGGTGCGCAATTGCATAAGGACCTGGCACAAAAAGCTTTGTGGCTTCAGTCGTTCCCGACCTCGTCAAGCTTCCTTACGCATCCTTGCCTAAACATCTTTTGTCTAATTTTTAAAAGCGAGTCTTCTTGCACCTTTTGTAGTTCATCTTAAGCTAGTGCCTCTGTATGCCTTCTCGACTATGCCACCTTTGTGCATCTAGAAATATAAGAAATTGGAACTGATTTTATGTTACGCCCTCTACATGAATCACGGTGAAGCATGAGTTCTTTGCTCTTACCTTCAAGCTCCTTTTTATCAACATGGATGAAGAACGATTTTGCAAATGCAAAAAAGCCAATCATCGGTGGCATGGCATCTTTGCTTGTCCCCCTTGCAAAAACTAACATGTTATGGAAAGCGGGAAAAACAACAAAGTGAGAGAGTATATTAACGTTTATGAAAGAAAAGAATGTACATGGCCAAGGTTGTGAACTGTGGTATACCACTTCTCCAACATCAATACCAGCTTCTTCTCTCGTCTCTCGTCGTACAACCTCTTCTAAGCTTTCACCAGGCTGAAAGGATGTGCTAGGTTATGAATTCATTACTTTTTCACATCTTCAAAGGTGCATCACTGTGCAAATTAATATGGAGTACAAGAAAATAGAAAACTTAGTAGAAATGAACACCAAGGTCATGATTGTTTGATAGCAAACAATTACGATTCAAACCACACATCAGCATAATGGAAGACATTGGTATTCCTGGCATGCACTAACAAGTAAGAAATTACATTACAGTATCTGCTCACATGTAAGAAGTTAAGAGCCTCACCTCTATATAACCAGCAAGACAGCTCCAAAGACATGGAACAAACCGTGACTGCCGACCCAACAAGGCACAGTCTTTTTCTTTGTCTATAACAAGCATAATTACTGCTTGCAGATGAAAGTAGGTTGTTTCAAAGATTGTAGCATTTAAGCTAAAGATTGATAGGCAGTATTTCTTTCAAAGCTTACAGAATCAGTACGAGGATAGCAATTATGCTTGCACTTCTCATTTGTACATTGCGGTCGTTGCCCTGCTCCTGTCTCTAGAGATTTTGTAGCTGTTTCACAGTGCCCGCAGTGCTTTGATTGATTATGCCATTCTAACATTATAGCTTCCAATTATGAAGTTTCAAAAACATATGGCTGCAAAAACTAAGAGGTAAATTCTAGTTTTTAGTTTTTGCTAGAAACATTACAGAAAATATGTAAACAATATCCAAGTGTTGCACACTGTTCCCTTAACAGCATATTTCCCTTGTATCTGATTCTTTCAAACATGCAAATAAGAAGATTTTGGAGATGCAAGATTGATTACCTGATTAAGTTGTAGCTCTACGTCATGCTGCAGTTGCTCGGATGTTTCCTCCTTGCCTATAATTTTCTTGCTTGCTTCTGACAGATATTTGGCCATGTTACCAGCCTTCTTTGCCACAACAGGCCCTCCTAGCATATATCTTTCCACTATTTTGCTCAAAAATTGTTTGCCAATGGTTACTGCAAAGGCAAAGAAGTTGACAATGCCAATGGCATCTTCAGCACCCCAGCGGCGGAGGTCTTCTTCTGTAACAAGAAACCTGATCATCAGAACAATAAAAGTGACAACATCAAAAGCTACACCAATTTGGTCAATCCTAGTTGCAACCCCATTCAGCTTCACCTACAGATGTGTTTCATCTTCACCTCCTTCACCAAGTATAGCCATCAGCTGGCCCCATTCTGTGTTCATCCCTACAACAGTAATCAACATTGAACCACTTCCATCTTCAACCTTTGTTCCAGACAAAATAAAAGGGTTCTCCTCATCTACGTGCTTTGCTTCACTCTCACCTGGCACGCTTGACTCATTAATAGTTAATAAATGGCGGATATGTAGAGACCATCTCGGGGAACTTGGTCTCCAATTGACAAGCGCACAATATCACCAACTAGAAGGTCATATATGGATATCTTCCTTTTTTTTCTCCATTTCTCAAAACTTGAATTGAAATCTTTTTTTCCTCCTCCTCCAAAAATCGGGCTGCGGGGTTGTTGATAGTCACTTGTAGTTTGTCACAACAACGAGTCTTGTCTTGAGAAGTATACCAGCCCCATCATACCATCCTTCTCTTAGCCCTTACGTAGGTATTCTTATGCCCGGTGAGATTCGCACACAATGCCAAAATAAGCAATGTTAAGTCTGCATTAGTCCCAAATGGTGAAGAACCCATTGGGGGTTTCTTTGGATATGTATTAGATCCATAGACTTCTTGCCTCTTGGACAAAGTCGATTCGTCACCAGATTATACCAATGTCAAGAGAAACATTGATTCTTTGTGTGTAATCGTTTTAATCCCCATATGATTTGAAAATTTTGGCATCACTTTCGGTAATGCCAACTTATGTGGATAAGTCCCAAAGCCAAACTTATTTCTTTTGCTTCCTCTTCCACGGCCTTTGCTTCTCTATCTTTCCTTCTTTGCGTCTTCTTGGGATCATGAACCTACGTTTGTAATAAATGAATTACAATCATGGCATAAACTTTACCAACTTTAACATGTTACAAATGCAGGAGAACCCCTAATTTTAGAAACCATCGTACCTTCAACAAATCTGAGTGCTGCTTGTGTTGCTTTTCTGATACCTTTAGTTTTTTCTGTCCACAAAATACAGAAGAAGAAAGGTAACATTAAAATCCAGGAAACATAACACACTATTAAATAGAATAACGTATCAGCAAAACATGCGACTAGAGACTATTGTGAAAAATTTAGCAAGTAATAATTAGAGATAATGCTATCTGAAAGCAGCTCAATGCAAAAAAGGAAACAACTTTGAACCATCTTTGGCAGATTGCCAGAATGAACATACTAAACAACATAATGACTCTATTTAATCATCAAAAAAGGAAAAGAACATACCCGAGCTGCTTCTTTTCTTCTCTTCGGATTAGCTGCATAGGAAAACCTGCGGCGAGCTTTGAGCACTAGAGCAAGCCGACGCCAAGCATGGGATTTCAACGTATAGTACAAAACCTAGATTTTGTCCTTTCTAAGTTCTTTTAGCATGGAAAGGGTCCGGTGAAAAGCACTTACTTAATCTACTGCATCTATGGGAGGTATGATAAAGCATTGCCGGAGCCAACATGCTTGGCATATTAGTCTCAGTGAACTGATGCTCGACTCTGGAAAAATCCCGCTCCCTCTTATTGCCAGAATCGAAAGTTCTTGCAAACTTGAGCGCAATTATTCTGTGTGACAAGCAAATGAATGCATTAGATTGCAGATGAATGCATTCAGTATTGCAGATGAATGCATTAGAGGAGAGGGCCTGCATTTTCGTAGTATCTCATAGCAAGAGCTCCCGCCATGGCAGTAGCACCGGTTAGCCGGTTTCGAAATGGATGCTCAAGAACAGCCGTGACCACCAGTTTACACCCTATAGCAAGTTTGGAGCAGTCATTGGCATATTACTGGCATATACTAGTATATACTTAGAATATTCCATAAACCCACATGGACAAGGGCTTGCCCCCCTAGGGGCAACCCAATATTAAAGAAAGTCAGTACTAGTCCTTAAGGCCAAAGTTCACCACCCAATAGGGATCGAATAAAGAATATCGAGGGAAGTTCATGAACATCGGTTGTAAGGCATTTCGTAAGGAAAACCCTTAGAGAACTTATAGGAGTTAAAGGATCCTTTTCCGAAGGTGAAAAGGTATCTCAACCTTTCTATCATCTTATTATTTCAGGCCTTAATATCATCTTCCACGCAACTTTCTCATTCTTTACATTCCGAACCACCCCCCTGAGCTACACAATATCATTTGTATATCACAGGTGTAACAATAATAGTTTTTCTAAATGAACTTTGGAGATAGAAAATATAGCAAAATGGCGAAGAGGACCAGAAGACTTCACACTTCATGCAAACAAATGGCAAGTCGTATTCGACATTGATGGGCAGAGTTCCTGGGATTCACGGGCCTAAAATGATATTGTTTTCCGTATCTCCCTTGCTTTAAGATGTTGCAAAATAACCAGGCATTCAACTGTAAGCAAGAAAATGGTTTTTATTTTCCAAAGTAAGGTTGCTTTAAGGTTTTTGCAATTGATGTGAAAACACATCACATGATTGGTTCCATATATTATGAGTGTCTTGAATAGTACACATAGGCAAAGAATCTCTTGCTAAGAGCAGTTGGGGAAAAAATGTAAACCTTAGACCCCTATTTTCCATAGAATACCAGGGGCTCCCCCAACAGCTAAGGTTTTGTTTAATTTCCCTCAGAAGCTTGGATTGTCTTTTACATGCTTTAAATGAAGTTGTATAGCTATTACTGCCTAATCTTGGAAGGAAAAAGTAGGGGAAGCCCTTATCCATTAGGAATTCCAAACTGGCAGATATTGCAAAGTTTGTTTTACTATTGAGGTATATAAATTAGGATACCATTTCTTACAAAGCTAAAACAGGGTATATCAAAGAGCCCAGAACAAGTGGGCTTTCTATGATCAATCATGAATCTCTCCACGAAAACAATTGTTTTCATTGCATAGAGTGTTCGTCAGCAGGCACATGCTTAGTAATACATTAAGTGTGTTCTTACGGGCAAAAGAGGCTGAAAGAAGGAAAATGCATTATATTTTTTCTTATCTAAAGCATATACATCTCTGAATAGACTTTATTTGCATTATGTGCTTAGGTTGGTTAAGGATGTTGTTGAGGGAATGAAGCTTCCACAACAATATGGCACCATTCATGAGTATCTTACATATTTCCATTATCATTGTTAGAGTAACACTAAGCATCCAGATATCTTTCATTGTCATGGAACATGAACCTTGTCTTGTTTGAAAACAATTTGCATTATAAAATTGTATCAAGCCAAGAAGCTTGCCTCTAAACACAAGCTAATTAGTGCTGTAACCACTCATCCAATATATTAGAGCTAGCACGCAAATAAGCAATGTGCATTATAAAATTAAATTACATGTCATCCTACAAAAGTTTGAAGACTGTAAGCAACATCATGAAAATTCTTGTTATTCTTTGAAATGTAGTTCTTGTTGTTCTTGAAATGCAGATCAAAAAACTTGTAAACGGTGTGTCAATAAATGAACTACTGAATTTTTGTAGTAATAAGTAGGTGAACTTGGTGAAAAATTGACGTTGACCTTGAAAGATCTAATTAACATTATAGAATTTGCTTACTTGGATTTCAAAATGTGTAACATCTCTTGTCTTGTTATAACTTTGGCATACAACTGCGACCATACATGATTCCAATAAAATTTGTGTGCTTGACTACCGTTGTTCTTTGGCTTCACCTTCACCTCGAACACCTCATTCCTCCACCCCAAGGTTGGGGTGTTCCTCTACCCCAAGATTGCCATATTGCTAGTTATAGCATAGGGCTAGTTATAGCATATATTGTACGGGGTATGGTGGCCTTGCTTGCATGATTGTGATCACATTTTGCACAATTGATGGATGCACAATTAAGGTGAAGAATGCTCCATTACGAGAACACATGTTATGTGGTGCAACAATGTTTATAACTAGCTCTCCCGTTAGAGCCGGTTCACATTTAGTGAAGGTGCCATCACCGTCGTGTAAAAAGGCTCGCCCATTTACATGCACCATCATTTGCCATCGCCAAATAGCACAGGACAAAACAGGACCCCTCTTCGGCGATGGTTGGGCCCTTCAGCAATGGTTGCATATGAACCCAGCCTTAGGAACGATTTACATGTGCCCTTGAGGAGAGTCATCCACGAAAAAAGACTAGCTCTTATTTGCGGCGTCACCACTTTTTTCTTCGATATCTTTCTTTTTGTTTCTCTAGGCAAAACATGGCACTATCATGACGATGATGCTGGTGCATGTAAACTTTTTCAGTGTAAAAAACGCCTATTAGTGTCAAAGGCTCAAATAAAACTCAAATCTTAGACGGTTTAAAGATATGGCCCTGATTAGGTCTTCCACGTGCTAAGAATAAGGGAGATGAAGGGGTGAGGATACCAAGGGGGCTGAGAAGATCTGTAGATTAGATTAGAAAAAGACACAAGTATTTATGAAGCAAGGAGTATAAGCTATAATATATACGCTAGGGATATATATACATTAAGTGCAGGAATAGACCATGGGCCATAAAAGTTTTTGAAACGAACGAATGGTGGCAATGCCAAATATAGGGGGGGCATATTGTCACGATCAACCATTGACGCGAAAAGATTTCCCACATTCATTATTTATAGCCAACCCTCTGCATACGTGGCATCCACATCCAACGACCTCCCGCCGCCAACCCACGCCCCATCCCAGCCGTCCGTGGCCCGGGCAACGGACGGCCCGATCCCCCCAACGGCTCGATGTCGCTGGAGAGTACAGGCCGTAGGCCGCACGTGCAGACCCTTTTTACCGTCCCGATTTACCAGGAGATGGCGGTAACTAAGCAAAAGGATTCCATTGGGGAAATGTAATTTCATGGTTTTGCGACCTAGGTTGAAGGCGGCGATGGCTGTTTTCTTTTCTTGATTCGTCGGTCCTCGACCTTTGGAAGCTCTGGCTATGGCGGATTTATCCCCGCCGCGCCGGTTTAGGCCCCAAGCCCCTCCCCGGCTTCTTTTTCGTCTCCTCAGCTCCCTGCCGAACCAAATTTTGCCTCCAGTAGCCCGTTCCAGCCTCAGAATCCTTCGGATGAGCCTGTTCCCCGCCCTCCTTCCCCCCTTCCTCATCCTTGCTTGCCCAAAGACTCTGATGCAGCCCTTTTGATTGGCCTTCGCGACGGTCCTTCCGGGTGGCGGATTGATCCTTGCTCCAAAATTTCTTCCTCCAATTCACCAGGAAATGATCTGCAGCCCGTTGATCCGAAACAAGCGCCCCCTGCTGAGAAATCTCTGCAGAAGCCTGCAGAAAAGACTCCTGATCGCAGCTTCGACAATGGCACCCAGCAGGTCGACTTTTTGAAGCATGCAAGGCCCAGGATCGACTTGCAAGAGCCTCCGGAGATGGAGCCCGAGGCAGAAATGGATATTGATAATGCAGCAGGACATGCAAGTTCTGTGACGAACGAGAATCAACAACCTGCGCATGAGAGCTTTTCTAAAGGTAGCCTTTCTTCCATTCCCGAAGGTTGTGCTTCCAATTCTGCTTCGGATTTGAACTCGCCAGAGTTTGAAGTAAAACATGGACTGGAGAAATCTTCGCCGGAAAAGCCCAAGAGCGCAAATGGGTCGAAAAATTTGGTGTTCGACATTAAGCGAGAATCTGTCTCAGGCTTACCTTTTGAGGCTTCTAAGACTGTGGGGGATAAGATTGAGAAAAGTTCCGCAACTGTAATACCGTGGTTGCATTGCAAGGCGGAAGAGTTTGTGCCCAAGAAGCAGAAGGTTTCTCCCCATCATAGCTTACAGGAGAACCGTTACGAACAACACAGGAACTCCCCGTTTCAGCAATATGAACAGCCAGATAGCCGGAAGCATCAGCTACCTAAGCTCTCATCTGGGCATTCAGAACAACACTTTAGAATCGCGGAAGCATGATTCTGATTTTTTTTCAACAGCAAAAACCTGCAGAAGGGTCCATATTGAATGCAGTTCCTCTCTCTCCTTTGCAGAAACTTGGTTCCTCTATTCTTCCTGTTGCTACTGTTTGCCATCCTCAGATCTATCCTTTGCCTCTTGCTACCCATGAAGAAGTAATTCGTAGCCCCGAGTTGTTTAGAGATACCTTGATCAAATTCCATGCTTCTCTGTGGGGAAAGTTTACTTGAGTGCATGCAAACCAATCTATACAATTACTGTTCATTTCTTACTGTTCACATCACTTTTTGGCATGTTTTTTATGTTTGCATGGTGTGCAGTATTCTAAGGATCGGGGGAAACACTTAGACCTGTATCTCCTTTATCGAAGTGTTACTGATCGTGGAGGATTGCAGCAGGTAAGATTTATATGCAGTTCTTTAGTTGGCATGCTGTCCATTTTCTACAAAATAATTGTGCTTCTGGCTACCCATACAACGTGTGTGTTTCAAATTTTTTTGATATGGGTTGTTGCTATTGCCATGCAGCGAGACTTATTAGACCTTACCGTTTTTCTGGAACCATGTCAGATGCATGCACGCTATCTTAACGAATAAATATTAAGATATAGCAAGGTATAGCGATTAACAATCTACTGGTGAAAGACTCTCTCGAATGCAAGCATAATAAAAATACAAACATGGAACGATGGGGTCAGAGCAAAGAAGTTGAAATAGACCTCATTTTGTAGAACATGGTTAAAGAAAAATATGTGCTTTGACATTGTCAACGATTTGCCAGTAAGTTGTGTTGCTTTACATCAGGTCATTGAAGATGGGAGATGGTCAGAAATTGAGAAATCGTTTAGTTTCTCTCCCTCTACGACGAAACGATCTCTTGTTTTACAGAAATACTACATCAGTCTGCTGTACCACTATGAGCAAGCCTACTTTTTCAGAATCAAGGGACCACTTGTTTTTCCTCCTGGTAGCTGCTGTTCTGAATTTTCAGGTCCTGAACAGATTATTTTGTTCTGATCCCTCTTTGTGTAATCAGCTTTGTTGCCAAGTCCTATACCCGAACCTTCAACTGAAGTTGCATGTGAACCTGAGGAGCAGTTTTCGGGTGGAAAGCGAAAGGCAATGGATTCTCCAACCGGAGGTGTAAAGTCTTTGAAAGACTGTTAATTCTTTTTATCATGCACTACTTGGATAAAGAATGATGAAGCAGCTCTTGATTTTATTAGTAATGGATTGAGAAAGATTAACCTATGTTGACTTTAGCTTGCTGGGTGATGAATGTTTAGGTTTGAAGGAGCTAACACCAAGAAAACGGAGGATGGACATCCCATCTCTTGAAGGTTTAATGTTCTTCTTAACAAGTGTTTAAGTTTTACGTAATTTTCTTGTTTCCTGTTCAATGAAATGCCTTTATTTAGCTATCCTTATTGTGAATGCAGAAGACCCTTCTGCAGTTATAGGACATACAGTTACTGGTGCCATAGAAGAAAAAATTGAGCATGGTTACCTAGTTACAGTAATGCTTGGCAGTGAAAAGTTGAGGGGCATCTTATATAGTGTCCCTTCTAGCAGTGATGTGCCCCAGTTTGTTTCAGTGCCTGCTCTTGCAAGTGCAACTAGCACCTCAATTATGTATGCAGAACAGGAAGGAGGTTTGTCCATGAAAAGGCAAAAGAGACCCAAATCATCACGAAAAGATCCAAATGCACCCAAGTACAACAGGAGTGCATATAACTTTTTCTTTGCTGAGCAGCATTCAAGATTGAGAGTGCTTCATCCAAATAAGGATAGAGGAATTAGCAGAATGATTGGGGACTTATGGAGCAACCTCACAGAGGAACAAAAGCTGGTAATATTGTATATTAAGTACTATTTCTCACTACTCTTTTGTCTGAAATGTTTGCTTTGCAGCCATATCAAGAGCGGGGCATGAAGGACAAAGAACGATACAAGAAAGAAATTCGTGAGTATAAAGAGAAGAAAATGCAGAACACTAATCAGAGTGTGGTTAAAGAAATCGAGCATCATAGTAGGGTCGAAACACATGGTAATCATCTTGATATCAACAAGACATATCAGCTTCCTGTGGAAAGTCAAGTTATTCCACAAGTTTGTGAACATAAAATGACAGCTGACCATGTTGGGAGCAGCAGACCAAGTCAGACAGATAGCGATGATTCTGACTCTGATGTTGACGGCGGTAACTCTGAATTCTATGTTTCTTTCAATAAGCCCAATACAGCCACGGTTCCTTTCAAGGTAAAACAACAAGATGGGAGGACAGAAGGTGTGGAGCCTTCTTTGTCTGTTTGCCAATTAGGTGCTTATGGCTAGAATAGTTTATGGTACTCAGCCATTGTACAGTGTGAGCATCTGTGTAGTGTTAACACGCTTATTGCAAATCCTCTTCCAGTTTGTTTAATGTGAGAGGAAAACACAAGATTATCTTTTATTGAGTTCCTCCCAGGGTCATCAGTTTTTCTTAGTTGCAAGAGAGAAGCTGCTTGCTATTCTTGCTGAACTAGACCTGCTTGTAAAGTATTGTGTAAAGGAAGAAAGAGACATTAATAGGAATTTTATTTTTTTTGTTTGCAGTTGTTTAATGGTCTTTTGTACTAGTTTTGAGCATGAACGTAAGGCACTTTATCAAGAGCACTATGAACACCTTTTTATAATATCCCCATTATTTATGTTTCTCTTACTAGTAAGAGGTTTTTCTATCCCCGATTTGTTTAAGGCATTCTTTTGGCTTGAACTCCATATTTTGGACGGGTTTTATTGCATTGGATCACGGAGCAGCTTCAAACAGACAGATCCTAGAACAGAAAGATCTTTCAAATCACTAAGTTGCAGCTATTTTCACAAATGTAGCTCAATGGATCTTTCCTTCGCTTCCCCCTCCCTAGGTTACAAAATATATTGTGTCTAATTCTTAGCTTTTGGAAATTGCTAGGATTCTTTATAAGCTTTCTGACTGTTCAATATTTATTGTCTACTCACAAGTATTAACTGCTCCATTGATCTTTCTATTTCTGTATTTATTTTTATTCATTCCTTATCAGTTTTTTTCTCGTCCTTGATTTCTGACCATTGATCTCTGGAATATTCCATGTTCTATGCCAAATCAAAGGCTATCAAATTTTTACCCCACAATTCCCTGCCACTTCCAATGGTCCAAACGCCTACACATGGTTAAAAAAAAAAAAAACCGAAGACACCTAGCCCTTGTTCATTCAGCCGGCGTGCCTCCAGGCCCACCTGCTGCTAGTTACGCTCATACCCCCTGCTTGTGAGCCAAGGCCATAAGATTCAGCCTGCTCCGGCATTCTCATGCCCTCTACACAAGGAAACAAGCTATGATTTAGCCGGAGCAGGCATTCTCATGCCCTCTACACAAGGAAACAAGCTATGATTTAGCCGCAGAACATCTCTGCAAACAGCTCTGCAAAACAGATCAACACAGTTCAAACAACTCTGCAAAACAGATCAACACAGTTCAAAACAACAGGCTATGATTTAGCCGCAAAACAGCTCTGCAACACACAAAATCCCATTAATCACTGCTGTATCCCATTAATCACCGCGGAGCATGCAAATAACTCTCGATTTCTCGGCTGTACGTCCTCTGTTGCTCTTCAATAAGGCTCGATCTGTTCAAATTCCGAGATCAAATCCAAGGAAGAAGGAACGAAGGAAATGGGCAGACCTTGGTCGGGATGATCTGCCTCCAAGCCTGCCATCCATGGCCGCGCCTGCTCAAAAAGGAAAGCAGCATGCTTTCTTATCCTTCTATTCTCAAACCATGCATACAAACAACAAGAAAAACATGCATTCTGGAATGCTACCTTCATTTTTGGCCAAGAAGCATATGCTTTGCATACGATTTTCCATACAATACCCAGGCGAAATCTAGGCCAAACCATGCGTGAGATACGGCCCACAAATACCAAACGAAATAATTAGAAGTTTATGACTGTTCAATATTTATTGTCTACTCACAAGTATTAACTGCTGCAGTAGGCTTTTGTCGAGCCCTTTTATGCCTCTTTTAAAAAGACAAGGCTTTTGTCGAGGCCTTCTATGCCTATCGTGGATGATTTTTGGTATGTCTTTTAAAGTAAAGTAAAGTAAAGTAAATTTATTCACTATCTCATAGAGACCCTACGGTCCAGGAGACGAAAATATCAGAAACAAACATAAAGGTGCTACAAAATGACGGACAAATCAGTCCACCGCTGCAAAGAAACCTCAAGAACTTGCCATATCTCCTCAAGGAGAGATGCAAGTGACTGTGAGCGTAACTGAAAAACTGTATATACATTTCGAAGATCCGACTCGACGATCTCTTATGGCTGCATACGCTGGACAGGCAATAAGAAAATGGTATTCATCGTAAGACAGGTTGGCCACTATCCTAAGGTAGATTAGGGCGCTAGATAGAGAATGAAAAAAATCTTGTAAAGATTTGGAGGTCGTTTGCCCAAAGTTTCGAACATTTGGTAAAATGCAAGCCAGTTTTATTTTTCTCTATTAATGCTTTATTATTTTTATGAGTATACCTTTCATCCTCATGTCCCCTCCCCAGTCCTTTTTGCTCCCACTTACTCCTACATTGTTTGGATTATATATTGATCAGCTCGAGAATCGGCTTGCTTACCATGAAGGTGGAGGGGCTCATCTTGCTCAACGTAGCTGATATATGCATATGCAAATGATGTAGATCTTTTAGTTTACACTCCAACAGGTCACAACATTTGGTTACGACTTTCTGTCATGACACTGGAATGCAGGTTGACAGAGGTACTCTTGAGATCATTTTCTAGACACATAGACAACTCCGCTTTCCTATCAAGGTCAAGAGGTTGAAGTTGTTCAAACTTTTTATGCGATGCAGAATAATTGCCACAAAGTGGAGATTTATAACTAGTCCCATCAGTCACACTTGTTCACGTTTTTTGTGGAGCCAGTTCTTTTATATGGAGTGGAAGTGTGAGGGCCAGTCATATGATATGCCACTTGAGAAGTGTTATTATGATGTTCACAGACGATCTCTCTATTTGCACATCTTATCTATAAAGTCTTTCAAAATTTTAGAGTGAAGTCCATGGTTCCATTCCATATGTAATTCTTCAGCAAAAGACATAGTTCATCCCTCTTCAATGTTCTACTCTAAAACATCACATAATATACTGTGAGAGGCCTTCCATACCTCACCTACACATTGTGCATAGGTTCGTAGCGCCTTAAAGCCTACTGGAAGGAGAAACGAGCTGGTCAGTTTTCCAAGTGGAATGTGAAATAACATGGATTATATAGGTACGAAACAATGAGGATTGCAATCGCTTGAAACAATATCTAGATACATGCTTCTTTAGTAAGGCTTTGAGATGCTAATGCTTTGGAGCTATTAAATACATCATACTAGGTACCTAATGTAACACTTGCCCATGAAGAAAAATAGGATGATTGCGTCCATTCGCACTAAAGCACATTGGACTCAGAATTGAAACATGCAGATCAAGAAGAGGAGAAAACATGCTATGTCAATGTTGTCGAATGAGAGTTATTTAAATGAGTGCCACATTCTTCAAAATTGACAAAACATTTGCACCTTAGCAGACATGATATGCCTGGTTGTTTGCATCTAATCAACCTCTGTATGTGATATTGCATATGCCTTCAGTAATGGCATTATTCATCTAAGAAGTCCTTGACATGCACACTCAGTTGTGTTCTTCATTACTACATCAACATGTGTATATATATACATTTATCTGCGAGCTTATTATTGCTTAGGTGTTTTTCACGAAAACCTTTTAGGTTTTTTTTTTTTTTCTCTAAATTTTTGGACAGTTCTAGACCTGCTGCACTTTTTATGTATGGTCCCTATAAGCCTGTTAATCTCCGTGGATGATTCAATTTCTCTCTCTCTCTCTCTCTCTCTCTCTCTCTCTCTCTCTCTCTCTCTCTCTCTCTCTCTCTCTCACACACAGAGAGAGAGAGAGAGAGAGAGAGAGAGAGAGAGAAGAGAGAGAGAGAGAGAGAGAGAGAGAGAGAGAGATGAAATGAAATGAAATTTGATTATTACGTCTGTGAGACCGCCAGGTCTATAAGACGTTCAACTTGTACATTCAACATTATAAAACAAATCATCTAATGTATCCTCTGATAGTAATGCATTAGTCTCTCCTATCTCTAACTCATCTACTTTTAAGGTTCTTAAAACATCATCCCTACGCTCTAAAATATCAATGATACATCTTCCAATACGTGATCTTGGAAAATCAAAGAAAGCCATCAATGTGTCAGCACATACATCATACTTCTCTCGAATATCTCTGTAAGCATGGCAATGTAGAAGTACATGTTCCTCGTCTTCAAGTATCCCTGCTTCACATATCTTACACAATCTAAGCTCGTGAGGAATGTCATTCCACCTGCCTACTTCAACACCCAGCCTATGTGAGCTTCGGCCTCATCTGCCGGATGGCATGTCTATACTTCGTGGAAATCCCCTCTGCCAAATATTTTGCCTCCTGCAATGTAGGATTAATATGCGTCTTATAAAACTCCTTTTTTACGGCTCCATCTCTCCATGTCCTATGAAGAACATTCATTTTGACCCATGTGCGGATATCATCTTTATGCAAAGATAAATCATAAATATTCATCCCCCATCGTGCCATCCACTGAGTGGCATCAGCAAACCAGCCCTTAACCCGTGTCTCCTCCAAAGCCAAGCGTGGTAAACTTTCTTCAGGCATAATATACAACACCTTATAGACATAATTAAGGAGTCTGCAAAGCGCCTCTGCTTCCAATGTAAGCATCCCACATTCTGCTAACATCATATCATAGGGAGTTTGCATTTTTGTTCCAAGTTCAGACCGAAAGAATTTCTTTTGAACTTTCTCAACCTTTTTCCAAGTATCCAATGCCAATCCAGGACCCCATATTTCACATCCATACAAAACTACAGATTGAACCAGTGTTATATAAAGCATTCTTTTCAAGTTAAAGTTCCATATCTCTGCTTTGGCACATCTACATTGCGTTTACTTTTTGCTCCACTTTGGTTCCAATTTGGACTCTTATCCACTAATAACCCAAGGTACTTATAGCTATTGGTAATTTCTACAAGTTCACCTTGATAATAGAACTTTAAATGATCAGTCTTGTTTGCCCCAAACACAATCACTTTGGTCTTACCCATATTAACTTGCATGCCTTTTGCATCACAAAATAATGAAAGTGCATTCAAATGCCGTTGCAACCCCTTTATGCTCCTAGATAGCAATACCACATCATCAGCATATAAAAGTAGCATAAGAACGTACCCATTTATAGGCATGGTCTCGCATCCAGCATTCAAGTTGGTCTATAAAAAGACCAAATAATGTAGGCGAAGAGGACACCCCTGTTTTACTCCCACATTGCTCTCCACTAAATCATTACAAGAATTTACATATGGAAAGGACAATTGAACTAGTACCTTTTCATATAGCTTTCCAACTGCTTGTCTGTATTCAACAGGAATGCTTAAATCATCCATTCTTTTCCACAGATTTTTTCTGTTCACCATATCAAAAGCCTTGGAGAAGTCCACGAAAGCAGCATATAAGGCTTTCTTTTTCCCAACAACAGAATCTATCATTGCACGCATAGTGACCAAATGGTCAATAGTGGACCTTCTGGGCCTAAACCCAGCTTGTCCCACTGCTCTAGCATTATTATCCTCAGCCCACATACTAATTTTTGAATCCAGAATGACTGCAAAAAGTTTAGCATATAAACTACTAACCATGATCATTCGATAATTGGCTGGATCCAATTCATCGCCTGCTTTGTGGAGTGGAACTACTCTGTTTATTTGCCATGCTTGTGGGAAGCCCTCTCGTAGCACTGCATTAAACAATTTTAACAAGATAGCAGCAACTTCATCACCCGCCCACTTGAACATTTCAGCTACTAGACCATCCGCATCAGCAGCTTTATTATTAGACAACTTTTGTAAACCACAATGTATATCATCCAAAGTGAATAAGAGATACTCTACATCATATCTGCCATCCATGTAAGATTCATTCTGATTTGGAATGTGGTACAATTTTGGTATTTGCTCAAAAAGAGCTGCAACATTCAATGTAGCCCCAACCTGTCCCAAAATCTTTTTGGATGCTTAAGAAGGTCCATCACCATTTCCTGATGCTTTTTATGCAGATGTGCCTTTTTTTTCCTCTTAACCAGTTTGACATATTCTTTCCTTTCTTTGATTTTTGCATACCCTTTTGCCCTCTTAAACCTCAGCCTTTGTTCTTTGCATTCTTGATCAAACCACCCATTGCATGGTAATCCCTTCCTTTGCCTATGCGAACTAAAGCACATGGTTGCTGTATCAATTACCAAGCGTGTCAAAATGTCACTGATCTCAGATGCTGCTTATGGCCACAATATCAATGAAACTTTTTCCTCACATGATTCCTTAAACAAAATGTTCTTATCATATCTCATCTTGATTTTCGGAGCTCGGATAGATAGAGAAGCGTGTGCCAATGTGCCTAAAGCACGTATAGCAACAAAAATTGGCACGTGATCCGACTCAATCCTTTCACTGCCAATAGAAAGATTGACCACCTGATTAATAAATGCTGGCTTAGCTAAAATATAGTCCACCACACTTGCATTCCTGCAAGTACATTTTCCAGAGTTGGGAAATTTTGCTATGCCATTATATATAATCATATCAAGACCACTACATAGTGCCAAAACATGGTGTCCTTGTGGATTAGGCCATCTAATCCTATCATTAGAGTGTCTACGCCATCCAAAAATTGATAGCTCATCTTCATCAAGCATCTCCATCCATTCTAAATTTCCATCTGGACTAACTATAGCTGCTTGTTTTTGTGCTGTGCGTCCATTAAAATCCCCTAGCAAAAGCACATCACCTGTGGAACCAAATGCTAGAATATCTTGTTCCAAATGAGAAAAGGGATCATCCCTGTCTAAATTATCAGAACTGTACACACGAGATTCTCTTGGTAAAAAGTAACAATCAGCAACATAAAGTTTTCCAAATTGTCCAGGTACTTCAATCCAAATATACTGAAGTGATGCCGTTTTATCCAAGACTGTCACTAAATGTGTAAATTCATGTCTAACATAGCAAGCAATTCCACCAAAACCTTTAAGCCTCCATTCTTTTCTATTCCATACTGAATGCATCATTTTAAACCCCATAATGTCAGGAAGTCCTACCTCTTCATTTTCACACGTCTCAAGAAAGAATATTACATCTACATTACTTAAAATGTCCTCCATAGTGTCAAATTTTGCTTGCTTTAGTGTATTGATATTCCAGCAAGCAAACCTGACGGTCACTGTTTCCTATGCAATAGGTGCATTTTCCACATTCCTTTCTTCCACAACAACATGTCCCTTCCTCCAAAATGCCTTATGACCATTCTTCCTTGCATCTTTTAATTTCTGAAGTTCCTATTTATACTCAATGTATTGTTCCTTTGTCAGATCATCATTAATCCATACCTTCTCTCACCTTAACAATGCCCGCTTGCTCAAGACACCCATCTTATTCTCCTTGTTTGCAAATTTCACAATAATATGCCGCGTATTACCAAAGGATTTGCCTACTCGAAATGCCTCAACTACATCACCATCAAAATCTAATTTGGATTTGATAAACATACGTAACTTCTCGTTTGTGTTCTCCTTCGTATCTTCTGGTAGACCAACCACGCGAATGTTCATAGCCCTTTTCTGCCTCTCTTGCTCTTCCATAAACGAATCTAATGCTTTGTTCCTGTCCTACTAATCTTTAATGAAAGAAGTGAACTGCGGGTGTACCTGTATAATGCCGCTATTGTCAGAGTATCCTGTGTCATCTTCTGCATCTCCATCTTCTTGCATCATCTCACGGACTTCAGATCGCATGCTCTCCTTAAATTGTTCAAGCTCTGACTGAATGCTTGCTCGAAATTTCTCCATCTCTAATTGCATCTGCTCCATATAAACCTTTTTAAAATCCTTCATCAATGAGTTCACAGCTTCTTTTAGAGATTCCTGCATTGCTGCCATCAAATCAGCCTTCATAGCTTCCATCATCTGCTGCATAGAAAGGGCTAGCGATTTTTCCATAGAGCTTTCGAGTTTATCAACAAAACCTGTCAGTGGAGACTCAATTTCTGCTGCAAGCAAGGCATCAGAGTCCAGCTCTGATGCTGAGATGGCTGGAACATCTCGATCAGGGGACCCACGAGAAGGAGACCCCCGTAGAGCTTTCTTCTTGGCCATATATTAATCAACAAAAAAGAACCCGGCCAGAAAATGTCAAATTCAGATATACCATTGGAAAGGTCTTGGAACCAACTTTCCAACAAGCCTAAAAACATGATAATCTGACACCGTATGTGAAAGTTATGGCCTGTCGAAGTTTTGCCGTACAAACCCTAGCGGGGAGGCGGGGAGGGAGGGAGGGAGGGAGGGAGGGAGGGAGAGAGAGAGAGAGGCCACATGCTTGAAATTTTTTTGTCTCTCGTCATATACAGCGAGAGACAAAAATTATACAGTATAGCTCGAGAGAAGATCAGAGACGAGCTTCTTTCAAGCCTTAACAGTGGCCATTTTGAACAGTTTTCTACCTCCCTGCCGGATTTTTTCCCTCCAATTCGATTCCGGTTGACCATCCCATATGGGATAATTCGTTCTTCATTCAATCTTCAAAATTCAAGATATGGGATATTTCGAGTTCTCCCACACAGAATTCCCGCGTCCCATTTCAAGCTGATTTCTGTAAAAAATCCGTTCCTTATACCATTGAGGCAGGAAATCATCACCGACAATAGCATTCAAGCATGGATCCGGTCATTTTAGGTATGATTGCAATGCTTCTTAGCTATTGTGCTAGGTTTAGCAATGCAGAAAATTTGCTTGGACCTGATCCAAGAAAACGAGCTCGAGGATCCTATAGCAATAGTGGATGAAGAAGATTTTTAAGAAGACACCACTAATTTTCCATGTGCATCTTCCATCTTACTCCTAGCTGCAACATCTCGATTAAGAAGACCACCGAGAAGATTCTGGGTTTGTCCTAAACAAACAACTCAATGGGATAACATTGACAATCATGCTTAGAATTGCCTTCCTTCATTCGAAGATGATATGTGGCATCAGTTTTACAGAATGAAGAGAGGGTCATTTGAGAAATTGGTTGGCCTTATTGTGCCATACCTGATCTAACCAGGCCAGAAGGTTAGGCCCCCTGTAGATCCTAGGAAAACCGTAGCTATTTTGCTCATGGTGAGATACCATTGCATGTTGGTCAAAGGTTTTATGTTGGAAAAGCCACAGTTCAAAAATATACCAAGGATGACTTTAGTTTTAGCATCCAAGACCGTGCTTTACTTAAAATTCATTGCCTTACCCTCGGGCCAGAGACTCCATGATATCATGAAGGAATTTATAGATGCCACAAGTTTTCCTAGTATTTTTGGTGCTGTTGATGGTTCTCACATTTTCTTGTACAGAAAGCCTTGGAGGAAAGACAAAGGGGATGATTACTACAGCAGACACAAGAAGCATTCCTGCCTCATGCAAGGTGTAGTAATACACTCTAGAATGTTTATCAATGTGTGTGTTAGTAGGACAGGATCTGTGCATGATTCCAATATCAGTCCAAGAAGAGTCTATTGTATAAGAGGCTAGCATCAAAGCAGATTTCGCAGGAACCTACTGTCCAAATGACTGAAAAAAAAATTAATATAAGAGGTGAAATACTGGATGCAGATGTGACAGTTACTATTCCACCAATGCTTTTAAAGGATTTAGCATATCCAAGCAGAAGGTTCTTGATGAAGGTATTTCCAGATGGCACAGGGGCTTCTGGCAGGTTCAACAAGAGGATTTGCAAGGGCAGAGTTCGTGTAGAGAATGGATTTGGGATAGTAAAAGAGAAGTTTAGGATCCTCAAGGCTTTGCCTATTCATGTTGGCAGGGCAGCCAAGATCATTCATGCAGCATGTGTTTTGTGGAATTTCTGCATTATGGAGGATTTAGAATTGGAAATGTTGCCTTTGGAAGCAGAGTTACCAGATATAAACTATTATGAAACTGAAGAGATGAACACGAAATTAAAGAAGGAGACTTGATTTGACATGTCATCTCCAAAATAGGAATGGCGGGAACTCAATTTAATTCTTTCATTCATTTCAGTAAATTACTTACATCTGAACTCAACGTGAATGTTATTCCATATGTTAAAATTAATAGATATCCCACTACTACAAAAATAGGCATAAATGGCAAAAACAAATGACACATTTTCATGAATTTGCCATTTGCGTCATTGTAATGGGCAAATAAAAAAATGTGACATGTATGTGCCATTTAAGTGACAATTATTTTGCCCTTTATTGGCATACAAATGGCACATAAATTAGTGTCGTCTATGTGCCATTTAAGTGTCCTTCAAATTTTGCCCTTCGAACCGGTATAAAAGGCAAATTAATAAATGCCATATAAGTGCCCTATGATTGTGCCATGTGTGTAGTAATAAATGTCACTTATATAAGTGTCTTCTATTTGCCATCAAAGTGTGTTCAGAATTTTGCCATTTGCTCAAAACAATTGCACATTTAAAAGTGCCATCTAACAGTCATGCAAGTGCCCTTTTTTTTGTGCCATTTGCGTATGTGTAAGTGACATTTATTCAAATAGTTGTTTGTCATTCACAAGCACCAAAAAATTTGTTCAAAATTTAATCCTTTGCCCACATAATCATGTTTTTGTATCATTAACTAAGAATAAATGACAAGTATAAGAACGCATTGTATAATCCCTTTGAGAGGCGAGAGGAGGATATAAACGAAGTTAAATGAATTTGAATGAACAAATTTGCTTTTGATAGTTATGAGACAAGGCTACTTGAAATGCATATATAAACCATCATTATCACTAAAAGCAAAACAAACTTCCCTTAATTTTCTTCTTTAAAACCAAGAATCAAGTTACAATACGTAAAAGTGTGAAATGGAATTGGGCGGAAGCCTTTTCACTATAGAGATTAAGAATGGATAATCATAGGATATGTCTGGAAACCAACATCAAGTTGCGATACGGTTACAAGTCAATTATCTATACCACTTTCACGTTCATCATCAGAAGTAGCCCATCTACGAGATGGGTTTCGAAGCAAATAGACCAACTTGGAGTATTTGGATCATCAAAATAGAACACCTGAAATGTATAGATGCATTTAGTACACAATTATCAAGAAAGTATTGCTATGTAGTTTTACCTGTTGGACATGTTCTGGAAAGACAAAAGGTTGAGAACTTGAATTAGCTTTGTCTGCAGCCTTTGTAGTATCCACTAGTTGAAAGCCATACTTGTCAAATTTTGTTGATGCTCGTTGTCCAACAGTATCAGGCCTATACCAATGACATTGCAAAAACACTACATGCGATGAACCAAGACAAACCTGTAAAACATAAAAAGAAATAAAATAAAAAATCTGCTGAATTTTGCCAAAATATTCTATGTCGGCTTCAATAGGTCGCTTATCTTTAGCACTATTACGACTCATAGAACGGAATATTGCTGAAACACCTGAATCTTGTGTGACTTGCTTTGCGTCTAAATCTTGCACTCTTAAGTGCCAACCATATGCCCACATGCTTTTATAACTTATAGCATATTCTTCGACTCCAAAAGCAAGATCAAGCAACAATGGATTCACTTGCTCCTTTTTCTCAACCATACATTGGACTTCCATTTTAAGCCACTCTGAGAAATTCAAAATATTCTCCCTTGGGCGCTTGCGCCCAGACAAGATGCCATGTTGTGATTGTTCATATTTTCTGCCAATCAAAGTCTACAATTTAATTGACTTTTATAAATTAAAAAGCATTTCAACATCTAAATAGCAAATAGAGTACTTACAATCTCCATGTCTCAATGATAGTCGAATTTGCTAGAATGCAATCGTGTGCTTATTGTTGCAATGATACATCCAACTTTATCAAGGTTCCTTTACCCTCCAAAACCTCAGATGTGCTACGTTCCAAGACGCCATCATATTCACCAAAATATTCAAGATTCTTGTCCTCTTTCATTGTAGTAAAAATCATAGCTTCAGTGATTATGTACACTTCAGCAATGGATCCCTCTGGACGTGCCATGTTACGAACATATTACTTAAGGTGTTTTAGGAATCTCTCAATATTGTACATCCATCATACAGTCAGGGGCCACAAATAACTATTTCTTCAACAATATGTATGATGAGATGAGTCATAATCGTGAAAAATGATGGCGAAAAATGCTTCTCAAGCAAGCATAACACATTCACTGCTTCCAACTTTACGGTACTCATCTCACTTAAGTGAATTTCTTTTGCAGTGATTTGCCTAAACAAAGCACTTAGTCTTACTATTGACTTTCTTTCTCCTTCCCCTAGACATCCACGTATAGCCAAAAGAAGGAACTATTGAAGAAGAACATGATAATCATGCGATTTCATGGATTTCAGCTTTCCATTTGCAACACATTTTTTAAAGTTGGACAATCCTGTTGGAGGTTTCACACTCTGTATAGCAGTAAAGAAAGCTTCTTTTTCCTCTTTTGTAAGAACATATGGAGCATGAGGTAAAACCACTTTACCGTTTTGTGATTGGGACCAAAGGGACTCTCGTATTCCAACCTCTTTCATGTCTTCTCGTACCTTTTCATTGTCCTTGTCAACATCTCCAAGTATTGTCTTAAATAGATTTTCAGTGACATTCTTCTCCACATGCATTGCATCCAATGTGTTTCGAATAAGAAGATGTTGTAATACAAAGTAACATGGTATAAGATATATAAATTGCATGTAAAGATACAAGTAACGAAGTGCGTATACAAGCAAAACATACCTCCCAATAAGGAAGCTCGTAAAATATGAAAAGACGTTTCCATCCCGTCCTTTTTGTTGGATCATCATCATTTTTCTTTTTAGACAATTTGCTCCATTCTTCCTTTTCCTCAACCCATTTCCGTATATCACTAGGCGTCACAAGATTTGGAGGTGTTTCGGATTCAATGTTTCCGTCAAACGTTTTTATTTTTCGGAAACTACGATCAACAGGAAGATATCGGCGATGGCCTGCATAAATAAATTTTATAAGACTGCTAGATTTACGAACATGAATATTAGGTCCACATAAGGGACATGCTCGATATCCATGGGTTACACATCCGGCTAGTAAACCATAAGCAGGAAAATCATGTATGGTCCACATGATCATCGCACACAAAGTGAATTCCCTCTCCAAAGCTGGCCTGCTGAAGTCACTTGCTTTTACTCCTTCCCAAAGCTTATAGAAATCTTCCACAATAAGGTGCATGTAGACATCAATTTTTGAGGAAGGTACTTGCTGCGGTCCAGGAATCAATACTATCAACATAATGAAATGTAGCTTCGTGGCTAACCATGGCTCAATGTTGTAATTGATCAATATAACTGGCCAAGTACTCCAGTTAGACCTCATCTCGCTAAATGGACTTACACCATCAAATGCCAATCCAAATCTGATGTTGCGAGGGTCTTCAGCAAAGTCAGGCCACCTATTGTTGATGTGATGCCATGCTGGTGAATTCGAGACATACCGACATATGCCATCCGTGCTTATATTGTTAGCATGCCATGTCATGTGTCTTGCCATTGATGGGTGTTCATACAATTTTAATAGTCGAGGAATGATAGGGAAGTAACGCACAACATTACGCGCACTAGGTTTACCGTTTTTACCCCATCGACTTTCTTGGCATTTTTCATTTGGGCAAGAGTCCAGATGAGCATACGCCCCCCGATAAAGAACACAATCATTTGGGCAAGCATGAATAGATTCATATTCTAGACCAAGATCATCATTTTTTGTGCATAATAGGATGATCGTGGCAATAAGTTTTCCTTGGGCAATAAGTGTCCTCCTAGAACTTTTAGAAGGTCATCAAGACTAGCATTTGACCATCCATGCATAGTTTGTAAATTAAGAATCAAAAGTGTGGCAGATAGCATGTCAATGAACTTCCGTCATATAGTGGTTTCAAAGAATCATCATGGACATCATCTAATGGATCTCCAGATTCATTATGGCCATTATCTAATGGATCTCCACCATTTAATGTATCTCCTTCACATGCTGGACTTACCTTTTCACGGCTACTTGGAAAATCGTCATTGGCACATCTAGAAGGTATGTGACTCCCATAATCACTATCAATGAGTGTGAAGGTGTCTTGAATCGTTTGTGATATTTGATGATTATCTATACTTCTACCTTCCTGCAACGCTTAAGGCTATAAATAATAAATAATGCAATAAAATTAATTAAAAATAAATATTTGGAAGGGTCTCGCACCTCTTTCAATTGACGACTCCAACCATGGCATTTCAAATGTTGATGAATATCATCAAGTAACTCTTCAAATGTTTCGGGCTTATCAACATGATCCATACAAATGTTGGTCCTTGTAATTACCTATTATAAATCATTAAAATATAAATGTTGGTCCTTTTGTTACCTATTATAAATTATTAAAAGCTAATGCTTAGACGAAAATAAAATATACATGTTGGTCCTTTTGTATAGTTACCTATTACAAATCATTGAAAGTTAATGCTTAGACCCTAAATAAATCCTCGTCATTGAAAGTTAATGCTTAGACCCTAACTAAATCCTCATTATAGAAAAAAACAAAAGAAATGAAAAAAACAAAAGAATTGAGAAAACGGGGGAAAAGGATTCTACCGCGAACGAAAATGGAAATCTTTCTTGTTCTTGATCTAAAGGCCCTCACCTGAGATATCCGAGGAAGAGGCTACAGGAGGAAGAGTCTTGAATAAAAAATGCTGGACATTGAGGATTTTGAAGATGATTTTGAAGACGCAGGATCAGGATCTTTGAGATATTCAAGTTCTGAACCAGATAAGGAGGATGCCGATTTTCAGATGAGGAAGGAAAATATGGACTCTGAAGATGGAGATGAAGAGAGTCTTGATGATGAAATCTCTTCCCCGGCTCCTAAACAATCTATTTTACAAAAAAAACGCTTCAAAGGAAGAAGAGAGTTCTTACCAGAAAAAGAATTGAAGCATATCAACAACGTCCATTTTTGAAGCCAAACTTGAACGGCAGCATTCCTCAATCAGATACTTCTGGAATAAACATAGGCGGCCAAATGAAGACTACGTGTAAGTTGTTTGCCTACTTTTGGAAATTTTTTATTTTTTCTGTGTTTTACACTTTCCCGTTGATAAAGATAGATACGTCTTATTTTAAAATGGCTACATGGCTTTTTGTTGCTACTGTAGGCTCCTGTAAATTTAGAAAATGGATTTGTGTAATGTGCTTCAGGAATATAGCCTGCCAATCTAGCATCCTCCTGGTTTCGATTTTCTCAGCCTTTCCAAGCAACTTAACTCTCGAATCAAGTTCTTGCATTAGCTCTAACTTTATATTCATCTGGTCTGAGCATCATATCAGCAATTTGATAGAACTAGTGCCAAACCAGCACAAACCTCGCAAGATCAACTCAAGAGATAGAATAGAAGAACAAGAACGACTCTATTGAGAAAAAGCAATAGGAAATACGATCTCTACTTCTGAGCATTGCAGGCCTTCTGTACATTTCAGCACCTTCTCAGCACCTGTGTGCTAAGTGCTGAACCACTGTTGTTTCAACACATTATGCTTAGTCAGCATATTTATATTCCAATACTCTCCCTTAAATGTTGCTGACTAAGCAGAAGAAAATCAGCTAAAACCAAGGTAATCCTTCTCTCCCTTCAGCTGCAATTTCTTCATGCCCAAGTTCTCCTTCACATTGACGAACTTAGATCCAACTAATAGTTTGGTAAAGCCATCAGCAAACTAATCCTGTGAGGAGCAATGAACAAGTTGAGAAGATCCCATTTGGATCTGCTCATGGACAAAACACAAGTGGGTGCAAGGTGTTTTGTCTTTGGGTGGTACTTAGCATCCTTGGCAAGATGGATTGTACTTGTGTTGTCACACAATATAACAGCTGAGGATGGAGGTACCTGCAGATCGGTCCACAAATGTTTAAGCCACAACAATTTCTGCATCCCAACACTGAGTGCTTTGAATTCTGCCTCTGTGGTGCTGATTGACACTGTAGACTGTCTATTGGACAACCATGTCAGCATATTAGGCCATATTAATGTGACCATCCATGTTGTAGGCCTTCTGCTATCATGACAGTTAGCATGATCGGCATCGACAAAGAGTTTCAGCTGGAAATCAGAGGACCTCTTATAAAAGAGACCTTCCTATGAAGTCCCCTTCGTGATATGCCAGCGGATCTTTTAGCGACCTTCCGGTCCCCTTTGCAGGATTGCTCATGAATCGCCAAAGCCTCCCCAAAGAAAAGAGATATCAGGTCTAGTGACTGTGAGATATATCAACGCCCCTACCAAGCTTCATAGAGTGTGGGATCACTCCTCACCATCGAAATCAAGCTCAAGCCTTGTGCCTGGATCAAGAGGACTTCCCACAGGCTTGCAATCTTGCATCATATCTTCGTAACATTTTTTGATATATTCATGCCGAGAAAGATAGATGTCATCCGAAAGTGTTGCCACACTTCTACACCTAAACAAGTAATGCATAAGGCCAAGATGGGGTCATCATGAAGGACTTAAGATAAGCGCAACTTCAATGTAGAAATCAAGACATCAAGATCTCCCTCGTGTGATGATCAAATCATCAACATACAAAACCACAATGCACATTCGCCTTCATGTGATTTGGTCTGCCGCAGACTTCGTTGAACCCTCAAGCCAAGAAAGAAAGCATTAATTTTCGCGATGCCAACATCTTGGAGCCTGCTTCAAGCCATCAATGCTTTTCTTCAAATGACAAACCAACTGCTCCTTCCCTTGAACAACAAATCCTGGAGGTTGAGTCATATAGACCTCTTCCTCCAAATCACCATTCAAAAAAGCAGACTTAATGTCCATTTGAAACATTAACCAACGTTTCATTGCCGCAAGAGCTATAACTGATCTAATAGTGGACACATTTTGGCTACGGGAGCAAAGACTTCATCATAATCTAAGCCTTTTTTCTGTGCAAAACCCTTGGCTACAAGTCTAGCTTTGTGCTTTGACACTGTCCCATCAGCATGAAATTTGGTTTTAAACACCCATTTATAGCCAATAACTTGCTTATCAGCTAGAAGTTCAACCAATTCCCACCCATCTGCCTTGCTTCAGCAATTGAGAGTATTCTTCTTCCATTGCATGCCGCCACTGCGGATCACTAGCTACTTCATGAAAGGTTTGTGGATCAACATGATCCTGGACCTTTGCCATTAAGGCAAGGTTAATGATTCATTAGACTTCTCATGTTTCTCCATCAGACATGCTGATCTCCTAGGTTCAACAACGGGTACAACAGGTGCTGCAACCAGTTCTACAACAATTTGTTTCTCCTTGAGACGTGATGATCTCCTAGGTTCAACATGTGAGGTATAGCGTGTCTTTATCGTGATCTGCCGATCAGGTGCTAGCATCTACCTTCATGTGTTGGACTCCCCATGAAAGGAACCAACCTGCCATGGACCATAGGGCTTAGGGATTGGGATCATCCCGTGCCACTACGCGGGGCAAATGTGAGTTCACTGGAGAAACCACTAGAGAGGGAGAGAAAGGTCTACCAAGATTCGCTATCGTGGGATCTCCAACATCCAAGTGCGTGTCATTGTGAACTGCAAGGAGAATCATTGGAAGATATACCATCATACACAACATCTTCAACGAACCGAATCGACACCCGCATAATAACACGCTTTGTTGGAAGGATCATACAACTTGTAACCTTTCTGATTTTCCGAGTACCCAATGAAGATGGCTTTAACAGCCCTGTCATGCAACTTCCCATACTTTTTCAGCTTCTCAGCAGGTATGGAAGCATAAACCAAGCATCCGAACACCCTCAAATGAGACACATCTGGTTTCATTCTCCAAAATGCTTCATAAGGAGTCACATTCTAGACTTCCTTAGTAGGCGACCTATTTGCCAAATATGCTGCTGTCACTATTGCCTCTCCCCAAAAAGATTCAGGCAGTTGCTTGTGACTCATCATAGATATTGTCAAATCAAGCAAAGATCTCATTAGAGGAAATTTGAGATCTCATTTCGTCCCCATAAGAATCCTCCAATGGAATGGCTACCCTCTATTAACTGCAATTAATGCAGCACCAACAACTTCATTGTTGTTGTTTTTCCCCCATAACTTTTGATCCACTTGTCAAAATGTTGCGGCGTTTGTTGCATTAGATGCGGAATGAAAAGATCTTTCCAATGATATATGGTTATGATGTATTTCAATATGGTCATATGCGTTAACCTTAAAAAAATATGATTTTTTGCTTATTTCCTATATATTTATATCGTAAAAGATGTATGAATGAGTTATCATTAGATAGATCCTGTGAAGACGAACCCATTGCTACAAAAAGTTTTTGCATCGGAGTTCTGGATCAAAAGTTATAATGAAAAAATGATACTACAGAAGTTAGTTGCAGCTGCATTAATTACAGGCGGCCGCATAATACTGGAATGAGATATACTGGAGCTCTTCTCTTATTGGACAGTTTAAAAAGCTGACATGGCATTTTAAGTATCCCTTAATGGGACAAAATGTGATCTCATTTTTCCTCTAATGATTTCTCCTTTCAGCGACACCATTTTGTGGATGAGCATAAGGAATGATTAACTGTCTTTCAATACCTTCTTCCATGAGAAACTCATCAAAGGCATTAGAAACATATTCATCTCCATTGTCACTTCTCAACTTTTTTATTACTAACCCTGTCTGCTTTTCAACTGCTGCTTTGAAGGCCTTGAACTTGTCAAGCACCTCAGATTTGCAGTGCAAAGTATACATCCAAGTGTACCTACTGAAATCATCAATCGGGGTCAAGAAATACCTCTTTCCACCTAGTGAAACATCAGGCATATAGCACAAATCAGAATGCAGCAGCCCAATAGGTTGAGTTGCTCGATGAATAGCCTGCTGTGGAAAAGGCTGTTGAGGTTGTTTTCCGAGATGGCATGCAGCACACTCAAGCTTGACACATTTCAGAGAGGGAATACCTGTAACCATCTTGTTCTTGTACAAAGCATGTACAGCTGTGCCTCCAACATGACCAAAGCGAGCATGCCACAGATGCTCAGCAGTCAAATCAGCACATACAAGACCATGTTCAGTCTTATGAACTGAACCATCAAAGATATACAAGCCATTCTGCAGCGTCCACTGTGCCATAAACTGCAGACTTTTCAAGTCAATTTCTTCAAGTGGATTCCTGCCCAGCAGATAAGCTTTTTCATTTCCGAGAACAATGTGATGGCCTGCTTTATCAAATTCAGCAGCATATCTATCTATTGTTTAAATTTGGTTTTTCCGGCACCCCAAAAACTTTTTATATTTTTTTTTAACTTGATTTTCTAAGATTTCGAGGGTTTTGGCGGCCGGAAAATAATTCCGATTTGCCAAAAATCGGAAAATTTCCTCAACTTTGATTTCGGGTTTGAATTTTGCCCCAATCTGATTTCGTCCCTTCTAATCCGGCATGCATATGCCGCGACCGCTGCTGCATGTTCAAGGTAATGGCTTGCCCAGCCAGCCAAGTCTAGGGGTTAACTTGGAACGATTTATGGGCTCAGTGCATCAAACTTAATTCTTTGGAAGGTCAAGAGGATCCGGCAAAGAGCAGCACATCCGCTTTTGTGTTGCAGAGTTTGATTTGGAGGTTTTCCAATCTGGAAAAGCTTGGAGCTCAGCCATGCATTCTAGCTATGGCGCCTCTTTGGCGCTTCTTTGTTTTTGTTGGATCTACTTCAGCGATAGAGATCGCAGGTAAAAAGCTTCGTTATGTCCGGTTGAAGCCAATCCCCAAGAACTCTGGCTTTGACCTTTGTAGCGTGCCAACAATTTCGGATAAGGGTCTCGCTGATCACTGATTGCTCTTTACGCTTTTGTTGGCTCTGTTTTAATACTGATACTTTCTCCTTTTTTCAACAGGTGATCATTGCTCAGCTAAGATGGCGGTCGGCTTCTGATACGATTGGTCTAAAATGGCACATCCGACCTTCACCATTGGCACAATCTGGACAGCACTATTCTGAAAGATATGGTTATCTTCTTGAGCTCTGTTTTGCCGTTAACTCCAATGATATGCAGTCCCGTTTGAAGATCATAGTGCTTATAAAACCCCTTATAAAACCCAGACCCTGGTTTTTCCATATGCAGCGGCCTGGTAAAAATGTATTTGAATTTCATCTTGGATGCTTGCCGCTGCCATAGCTGCGTGGAGTTCTGTTCCTATCATAGCCATAGCCAAAGCATTTTTTATTTGGCATCAAAGCTTACAGATAATTGTCTTTCTTTGCATAAATGTTTCCTACAAGATTGGGACTAACACGTGCTTCTCTGTTGCAGAATTTCGTTCAGAGTTGAAGCTGCTTTTCGTATTTAGCAGCAGATTAATTTCAACAACAAAATCTCAGCTTCAAAGTATGCCGGGCATGGTAGCTATATACAATAGAAGCTAATCTCTCATGCACTTAACCAGTCTGACATGCCTTTGGCGACAGGAGAATGTGAAGGTGAAGAGAGAAATGTTGGAATATAATGCTTTCAAGAAGAAGATTCAGCCTAGAAGGTATGTTTTTGTGGCCTCATAAAGTTAAATATTGCTGTCAGAGTTTATGCTCCTGGTTTGCATAATTATTTTATCTTTTATTGCATTCATTTTTTCTGATTATGATATGCTGATATAGTGTATCTTTTTAGGAAAATAATATAAAAAGATACGTGCTGAGAAGAGAGCTGCAAATGAGATGAAAGTTTTGGGTGATTCGGAGATGCGAGCAAGAACAAATCCAACAGAGCAAAGCTGTAAGCTCTCACGTTTCCGTTTGTAGCGTTTCCGTTTGTAGCATGAGTAGATGAGTAGGTTAAGTTGGTAAGCTATTTGATCATGATGATAGATCAAAAAACGCATGGCATGCTTCTTATTATGTTACCGTGATGCCAAGAAGATGAGGATTCGGATTTGGCCTTATTAATATAACACATTATTTGTTATCTGGTAAAGCCATCTTTGAAAGTCGGAAGTTGAGTATTTTTTATTTGTAATGATTGCACAGATGATTTCTTAGGGTCTGATGGCTAACAACAATGTCAAAGTTGTTGTCTATGCAGTAAAGCATTTCCTTATCCCTTCCCTTAGTAACTCTTTGATGCAACTCTTTATTTCAAATTTATTCTCCATGTAGTTTCATAGCCCCAACAGCAATTTCATTTGGAGCATTCTGCCCTTACACCTTGGTAACTGTCTCTTACAACTATCGCTCATGCATATAGTCTGTTCTCTTGCCTATTGTGTTGTTGCTAATTTGACAAAGTAAAGATCACTATTGGTCAAACCAATGCCTGTAGATGCAGCTCTACCTGAAACTTTGCAGGACAATTGTGGGTTATCTCAAACTTAGATTTCTCTATAGAAGAAGTCCATCCACAGAATGTAGATTGGTGTTTGCAATGGATTGATGTTTTTCATATGCGATACATGGTAATTTATCCCTAATTCTCTTCATATATTTTCCATCGGAGCATTGCTTATCTCCCTCTTCTCTGGAGATGTCAAAGCCTGAATCTTCAGTGATGCTCATTTTCAATTTTCCTCATGGTATACAATAAGCAAAGGCTTTTATCCTGATATCTACAATAGACAGAAGATTTTATTGTGATATATGCTAAACTGTTGTTTTCCTACATGTACTTGGTTTTCTCCGGCACTGGTCTTCATTGCCAAGATGAAGATGCATTCATATCTAGCAATTCTTTCCACAATTTGTAACGTTTTTAGCTTGAATTGCATATTGGCTAAGAACTTTTAACAAGACAGTAAAATGAAGCTATGCTGTATCTTAATTTTTGGATTTCATCTCTATTTTTCCACTGCTCCTGCATATTCACGAGAAGGAAGGAATTGCATCACAAGTTTCTCATGGCATGTTTAACAATTTTGCAGTTGACCTTCTTGGTTGAGCAAGCTTCCACACTCAATTGTTCTCTAAGGATAGGATTGGAAATGCATTAGCATTTTTGCAATATGATTCTGGTAGGAGTCTCACACAGTGCGCATGTATATTTCTTATGCATGATTTTAACAGGAGTAGCTGCTACTCCTCACAGTGGTGTTCTTTGTAAGTTTGTCCGTGATACATTCTTCTTTGATACATTTGTGACAATTGTTCTTTGATACATTCTTCCCTGATACATTCGTGACGATCTTCGTCATTATAAATCTTTGTTCTTCCTTTATAGGTACCAAGCTTTTGTCCAGTGCAAGACCTTTATCCGATTCTTACTGTCAGCATTTGAAACATGCACTCTTGATATATTCGTGATGATCATGCTCATTAGAAACGTTTGTCCTTCCTTTATAGGTACCATGCTTTTGTTGAGTGCAAGACCTTCATCCGATTCTTACTGTTAGCGCGTATGTTCTAGAGTTCTTCTTTCCCAGACCTATCTATTACCACTTCTTCCTTTACCACTTCCTGCCATTCATCACAGAGGAAGTATGATTCTGGAAGCTGGGACAGCTATGTGGTAGATTTGGAGCATGATTCTAAAAAGGCTCGGAAGCAGCAAGAGTTTGATGTTGAGAATGATGGCGAGTTTATGAGACCTTCTTTTGTAAACTGGACCAAAGAACTGGCTAATACTGTATCTTTAATTGGCATTGTCAAGGGTGATGTAGAGAAGAAATCCACGAGCAATGGAAAGCCATATACCCGTTGCAGCTTATCCGTTTGGAAGACCTTTTTAGATCCAAATCTGAACAAAAAGTACAACGAGGTAACTGATCTTCTCGCACAACATCTAAGATAAGATGAATGCTACATCCTGAGCATGGCGAACATTATTTCTTTACAACTAATGCAATAAATGAAAGATCTTTCTGCTTTGCATAAAATAAACATTTCCTGCAATGTACATGTTATGCAAAAAAGTTTATCAGGCTTTTCCTTTGAGCTACTATAAGATTCTTGAGAATTTGTTTGTTTTTGAGAAGGCCACACTATATGATGATTTTGGCAATGATGTTTTCTTCTAGAGCTTGAATTATTTGACACAGTTTAGGAATATGATGCAATTTTAGCTATGTTATCACCTATGCATTTTGGCAGTTGGTAGCAATACATAAAGCATTAGTGACTTTAGAGATGGTGACCTTTATACTTCTGAAAATTTGATATGTAGCACAAGGGATATTCACATTATTTATCCTCACACTATATTTGATGAAGGGACTAGAGAGTTGAGTGCTGGGACGCAAATTTGACAAACTGATTTGGATAGATCCGAAAGAGGAAGCATTGTTTTATTTATGATTTGCTTGGTAGGCATTTATATGTCGAAGAGTATTTTGGAGCATAATTTCGCCCTTTAATTGTCAACTCAACTATTGGCTCTAACCATTGTCTCTGATAGCTGACAACTGCTTCCTTGCATTTGCAGATTTTCAAGGCTATGCATTAGTTTTGGCATGTGACCTGAGGCAGTGCCGTAAGGATTACACTTCTTTGGTCTCCTATTGAGTGTCCAACCCACAGCCTCTTCAAGCCATTGTTTCTATGACATCATTGACAGCCTAGATTCTCACACCTATGTCATTATTTCAACACAGAAATGGGTTCAAGATTTCTTAGGATACAATTATCGTGGATGATGAAAAAGTTTTCAATTTCAAGTAGATTCCAGGTACTTTAGTTGGGTTTAAAAAGTAGCCCTGGAAATGGAAGATATATAGTGTTAAAATTGATGTAATTGAAGTCTAGAATCTCATATGAGTCATTCTATCTGAAGATGCGCAGATAATCTTTTTTCCAGTGACAAGCACAGCAGCATCTAGATGGTCATATGATCAGTAATTCTGAATGTCTATTCTGCTGTGCTGAACTTTTTCTCTGGCATATAACTTTTACCTTCAAGAAATGCACTGATTAACATCTTGACCCTCTGACATACTTTGGACATGCAACTATTTTTCTGGTTGTATGTGGTTATTGGTGTTTATTTGGCATGATAGTTCCACAGGGCCATGCGAAAAAGGTTCCCCTTTTAGTCTGAAAATAAGCGGAAAGTAGGCAATTGCTGGCTTATAGGCTCACAACTGTTTGTCTCTGAGATGTGGGGCACTATTCAGAAAATACAGCCAGCTCTTTATTCGAAATGAAATTTGACAAATCTTCATATGTTTTACAAGCATGGTGTTAAAGACTTTCTATTCATCATTTGAGAACTTGAATTGGTGATGCAATTATTGGAAACACTTACTATTGCTTTTATATCAGAAAATCCTCTCTTCTGAAGATCATGTGCATTGTGTGCGCAGATTCTCGAAAGAGGAAGAAGATTTCTTCAGAATCTTCTAAGGAAAGAAAAAGATCTTTAGAATCTGCCTTTGTCTTTAATATCCACCTATATAATATTTAATCCATTCGCACGCTTCATTATTCAGAACCGGATCTATATCTTCAAATGCAACATAGCTCGAATATGATTTTTCCATATGCAAACCCAAAATAGGCAATACAAGCACTGATAAAATTATAAGTTTATTTAATATTCAATAGTGCAATTGCCCACTGATAACATCATCGTCCCTTTCAATAAAAACGCGCCTTATGTTCAAACTTCAACTTCTAATTGAATTGTCAATGGCCCAAAACTACTTGATTGACTAGGCCATTCTTTATAATACACAAAATACTTATTATAAATCGACAACATCCTACACAATCTCATTTCCAAGGCATAGAAATCAAATTTATCTACTTATATGGAAACTATCGTGACAATATTATAAGCTTTTAATCATGTCATCACTTTTAATTTTTTTTAGTTAAATGGTGTTAAAATGTTGCTAAATTTAGGCATTTCATTCATTTTATGCAATCTTATCCTTTCTTTTCCTACTTAATTCTACTATAGCAAGTTCATATCTCAGATGAGGTTTTATGTATAGAAAAGGAGTAGATCCTTGCGAGATTCGAGATTGGAATTCCATCGACTGCCAAATCCTTGCATACCTATGTTGTTGTGGAGCTTAAAGTTTACAAATGCCAATTCACTCATGACATCCACAGAATGTAGATTGGTGTTTGCAATGGATTGGTGTTTTTCATATGCGATACATGGTAATTTATCCCTAATTCTCTTCATATATTTTCCATCGGAGCATTGCTTATCTCCCTCTTCTCTGGAGATGTCAAAGCCTGAATCTTCAGTGATGCTCATTTTCAATTTTCCTCATGGTATACAATAAGCAAAGGCTTTTATCCCGATATCTACAATAGACAGAAGATTTTATTGTGATATATGCTAAACTGTTGTTTTCCTACATGTACTTGGTTTTCTCCGGCACTGGTCTTCATTGCCAAGATGAAGATGCATTCATATCTAGCAATTCTTTCCACAATTTGTAACGTTTTTAGCTTGAATTGCATATTGGCTAAGAACTTTTAACAAGACAAGAAATGAAGCTATGTCAGATCTTAATTTTTGATTTCATCTCTATTTTTCCATCGCCCCGTGATATTCACGAGAAGGAAGGAACTGCATCACAAGTTTCTCATGGCATGTTTAACAATTTTGCAGTTGACCTTCTTGGTTGAGCAAGCTTCCACACTCAATTGTTCTCTAAGGATAGGATTGGAAATGCATTAGCATTTTTGCAATATGATTCTGGTAGGAGTCTCACACAGTGCGCATGTATATTTCTTATGCATGATTTTAACAGGAGTAGCTGCTACTCCTCACAGTGGTGTTCTTTGTAAGTTTGTCCGTGATACATTCTTCTTTGATACATTTGAAACAATTGTTCTTTGATACATTCTTCCCTGATACATTCGTGACGATCTTCGTCATTACAAATCTTTGTTCTTCCTTTATAGGTACCAAGCTTTTGTCCAGTGCAAGACCTTTATCCGATTCTTACTGTCAGCATTTGAAACATGCACTCTTGATATATTCGTGATGATCATGCTCATTAGAAACGTTTGTCCTTCCTTTATAGGTACCATGCTTTTGTCGAGTGCAAGACCTTCATCCGATTCTTACTGTCAGCGCGTATGTTCTAGAGTTCTTCTTTCCCAGATCTATCTATTACCACTTCTTCCTTTACCACTTCCTGCCATTCATCACAGAGGAAGTATGATTCTGGAAGCTGGGACAGCTATGTGGTAGATTTGGAGCATGATTCTAAAAAGGCTCGGAAGCAGCAAGAGTTTGATGTTGAGAATGATGGCGAGTTTATGAGACCTTCTTTTGTAAACTGGACCAAAGAACGGCTAATCAGTATCTTTAATTGGCATTGTCAAGGGTGATGTAGAGAAGAAATCCACGAAAGCAATGGAAAGCCATATACCCGTTTAAATTTTTATCCGTTTGGAAGACCTTTTTAGATCCAAATCAACAAAAAGTACAACGAGGTAATCGATCTTCTCAAGACAACATCTAAGATAAGATGAATGCTACATCCTGAGCATGGCGAACATTATTTCTTTACAATTAATGCAATAAATGAAAGATCTTTCTGCTTTGCATAAAATAAACATTTCCTGCAATGTACATATTATGCAAAAAAGTTTATCAGGCTTTTCCTTTGAGCTACTATAAGATTCTTGAGAATTTGTTTGTTTTTGAGAAGGCCACACTATATGATGATTTTGGCAATGATGTTTTCTTCTAGAGCTTGAATTATTTGACACAGTTTAGGAATATGATGCAATTTTAGCTATGTTATCACCTATGCATTTTGGCAGTTGGTAGCAATACATAAAGCATTAGTGACTTTAGAGATGGTGACCTTTATACTTCTGAAAATTTGATATGTAGCACAAGGGATATTCACATTATTTATCCTCACACTATATTTGATGAAGGGACTAGAGAGTTGAGTGCTGGGACGCAAATTTGACAAACTGATTTGGCTAGATCCGAAAGAGGAAGCATTGTTTTATTTATGATTTGCTTGGTAGGCATTTATATGTCAGTAGTATTTTGGAGCATAATTTCGCCCCAGAATTGTCAACTCAACTATTGGCTCTAACCATTGTCTCTGATAGCTGACAACTGCTTCCTTGCATTTGCAGATTTTCAAGGCTATGCATTAGTTTTGGCATGTGACCTGAGGCAGTGCCGTAAGGATTACACTTCTTTGGTCTCCTATTGAATGTCCAACCCACAGCCTCTTCAAGCCATTGTTTCTATGACATCATTGACAGCCTAGATTCTCACACCTATGTCATTATTTCAACACAGAAATGGGTTCAAGATTTCTTAGGATACAATTATCGTGGATGATGAAAAAGTTTTCAATTTCAAGTAGATTCCAGGTACTTTAGCTGGGTTTAAAAAGTAGCCCTGGAAATGGAAGATATATAGTGTTAAAATTGATGTAATTGAAGTCTAGAATCTCAGATGAGTCATTCTGTCTGAAGATGCGCAGATAATCTTTTTTCCAGTGACAAGCACAGCAGCATCTAGATGGTCATATGATCAGTAATTCTGAATGTCTATTCTGCTGTGCTGAACTTTTTCTCTGGCATATAACTTTTACCTTCAAGAAATGCACTGATTAACATCTTGACCCTCTGACATACTTTGGACATGCAACTATTTTTCTGGTTGTATGTGGTTATTGGTGTTTATTTGGCATGATAGTTCCGCAGGGCCATGCGAAAAAGGTTCCCCTTTTAGTCTGAAAATTATAGGCTCACAACTGTTTGTCTCTGAGATGTGGGGCACTATTCAGAAAATACAGCCAGCTCTTTATTCGAAATGAAATTTGACAAATCTTCATATGTTTTACAAGCATGGTGTTAAAGACTTTCTATTCATCATTTGAGAACTTGAATTGGTGATGCAATTATTGGAAACACTTACTATTGCTTTTATATCAGAAAATCCTCTCTTCTGAAGATCATGTGCATTGTGTGCGCAGATTCTCGAAAGAGGAAGAAGATTTCTTCAAAATCTTCTAAGGAAAAAAAAGGATCTTTAGAATCTGCCTTTGTCTTTAATATCCACCTATATAATATTTAATCCATTCGCACGCTTCATTAAACATAGCTCGAATATGATTTTTCCATATGCAAACCCAAAATAGGCAATACAAGCACTCATAAAATTATAAGTTTATTTAATATTCAATAGTGCAATTGCCCACCTATAAAATTTGATTGGGTTATGTGGTCTCTCATAAAACGAGAATGCAACTTAACCAATATAACTAATCCAATCTACAATCCAATAACTTCCCATACTATGAAAACTCTACACAAACAACATCAAGTACATCATCGATTGGGTTATGTGGTCTCTCATAAAACGACAATGCAACTTAACCAATATAACTAATCCAATCTACGATCCATAACTTCCCATACTATGAAAACTCTACACAAGCAACATCAAGTACATCATCGTCCCTTTCAATAAAAACGCGCCTTATGTTCAAACTTCAACTTCTAATTGAATTGTCAATGGCCCAAAACTACTTGATTGACTAGGCCATTCTTTATAATACACAAAATACTTATTATAAATCGACAACATCCTACACAATCTCATTTCCAAGGCATAGAAATCAAATTTATCTACTTATATGGAAACTATCGTGACAATATTATAAGCTTTTAATCATGTCATCACTTTTAATTTTTTTTAGTTAAATGGTGTTAAAATGTTGCTAAATTTAGGCAGTTCATTCATTTTACGCAATCTTATCCTTTCTTTTCCTACTTAATTCTACTATAGCAAGTTCATATCTCAGATGAGGTTTTATGTATAGAAAAGGAGTAGATCCTTGCGAGATTCGAGATTGGAATTCCATCGACTGCCAAATCCTTGCATACCTATGTTGTTGTGGAGCTTAAAGTTTACAAATGCCAATTCACTCATGACATCCTTATGGCACTATTCTAAAGCCTACTAATGCAAAACCATTCTACAATCCACATTTGCTAAAGCTCGGCAACACCGGGCACCATGACTAGTATGATATTAGACTGTAATCTGGGAGCAAACATGACATTCCTCACCTTACTAACTACATCACGTCCATGCAATTGAAAAGCCACAATCTTCTTTCCTGTGATAGGAAGAGAATATCCATCATCCATCTTCACATCACCTCCAGACCGAGGTTCAAGTTCAGAAAACACATCTGAATCTCCAGTAAGACGAACCCGTGGCTCCTGAGTCCAAAATCCAGTCCTTCTGTAGGGTGCTGGCCGCTGCTGCAAGATTCAGATATTCAGCATCAAAAGTAACACTTGTCTCTCCCTTAGAGTTGACTGTTGTGCTTCTCGTGTCACTATCCTTTGAGCTTTTCTTCTCCTTCTTACAATTCGAACTGTAGTGACCCTTTTCACCACAATTCTAGCACTTGAACTCCTTGGATTTCTTACCTTCAGACTTCATATTTTCTGACTTCCTAGAGTCTTTGCTATCAGCAAACTTCTTCTTGGTGTCAGCCCGAGAAGCAGACACAAAATTAGCATGGTCCACTCTCCCATCCCTTTGCTTCTGCACCAAATCCTCTTGTTGCAGTAGAATGGTTACTTTGGCTATATCAATCTCCTCCTTGTAACTGATCTTCGAAGAAATAATATTATACGAAGGAGAAAGACCAACCAAGTTATCTTGAATCAGCTGTATTTCAGACAGCACTCCACAAGCAACCATGTAATCCAAGCGCCATTGCTTCATCTGAGTAAGGTATGCTGTGGCAGATTTGAAATCACCTAATTGGGCATGTCTCATTTTGTTCTGGATCAGCATTTGGGTAGCCATACCCTTGCTATCAAAAGATTTCTCCAAATGAGACCACATCTCCTTAAACTCAGTAAAATGGTTGATTTCATGACCAATTGTCTCTTCAGCCAACATTTTGACAAGAGCACAAGCTTTCTGGTTTATCCAAACCCAAGATATCTTGAATTTGGTGCTTCGATAAAGTCTTCATCAAACACCTCTCCCATGTCACTAAATATCAAATAATTCGCCATGAACTTCTTCCAAGCATGGTAATTATTATTAATGAGCTTTGCATTCTGTGAGAACTTGAATGGATCCATGAATTTCTCCCTGTTTTTAAAAGCTTGTGTCCGAAAATTAAACGGATGGTTGAAAAAAACAAATACGTCACCAAACAAAGCACCCACTAGAAAAGTTGAATCTTGAATTTTGTCACCAAAAAGGTCTTGGAAAACTCGAATCTCACACCAGAACTTGCTGCAAAATCCGAAACTCTCTCCCAAAACACTTCCTCCAGGCCAAAAAGCAAGAATCTTCTCCACGTAAGAAAATGAGATTTTTCACACCAAATCTCTATATAATATTTAACCAAAGAACTTGGAAACGATGGTCAATCAATTTGGATGCTTCTCCAATAAGTTGCTCTATTCTTCCCTCAAGAAAGCGTCTGATACCATGATAGAATTAGTGCCAAACCAGCACAAACCCCGCAAGATCAACTCAAGAGATAGAATAGAAGAACAAGAACGAATAGGAAATACAATCTCTACCTCTGAGCATTGCATAATACATAACGTACAATCAATATATACAACATGTGAGACTAAGAATAGTAGTCTACTGTTTAACCAGATCCACTAATTACGACGATTTGGGGTTGGTGCTTTCGGTCTTGCGACAAAGTCTTTGCCTTATACGTACATTCATCACCTTCTCAACGAAGCGTATTGCTAAGTCTTTGACGCTTCTTGTTCGGCACATTATGTTTAGTCACACTACCACCCCAAAAGCGGGTCCACATGTTGTTTTTTCGATTTGCAAAAAAACAACCAAAAAACTACGTGTTGTTTTTTGTCGATTCTAAAGAAATGGCGTGTAGTTTTTAGCAAAATTTTTATACATGTAGTTTTTTGTTTGCCAAAAAGTCTACGCGTTATTGTCAAAATTATCTAGGCATTAGAAATTAGCGATATATTTCTACAGGTTGTTTTAAAAGTATCTGTAGTTTTCAAGTGTTGCTTTCTTCAAAATTAGACATGTGATTCGTAATAAAACTTAAAAGGTCCACAAGTTGTTTTTAACTATTGTTTTGCCAAAAAGCAACACTAAAAAACCATGTATAGGATTTTGTCCGACTTTGCTAAAAACTATGCGTAGTTTTCTGATTTTTCTTTTAATTATGTTGTTTTCAAGTGTTGGTCCTTCAAAAAATGATATGTGGTTTTGAGAAGCAATGTATTTTTTCAAAAATAGGTGTTGTCTTTTAGTATTATTTTACATAAAATGCACATGTGGTTTTATAGAATTTTCAATAAACAACATGTCAAATAAATATTTTTAAGTGTTGTTTTCTTCAATAAACAACATGGTTAAATGACATGGCATTAAAAAAAACAATATGTTGAAAATTTAAAAATTGTATTTTTTTTACCATAATATCTAAAATTATCTATGGTCTTTAAGCATTGTTTTATTACTTTCAGGATTGTTGGAATGTTATTAAAGTTGTTTTTAGCTCTGATATAATTGTTGTTTTCAGGCCAGTGGTGTTTTGTTTACCATTCTTTTTGATTTTTTCTATCACAACCAAGATCAAGATAAAATACTCCACAACCAAGATCTAGATAGAATACTCCACAAAGTTTAGGATAAAGCTCTTGTTTTATAGTCTTTGATCGATAGCTATTTTAAATTGCAAATTTCAATGGAGAAAACCAAAATGATGTTTAAATTTATCACAAACACATCAAAGAACATTGAATCATTGAATGGCAGGTATAAAGGATTGGAAAGAGAAAACTATTGGAGCCACATATGTATCTACTGCAATGCAACGCTATTAATGGTAAGAGCTGGCCTGCCGTTTACACATCCTGCAAGAATGGCAAGGGGAGGGCGGCAAGGGGAGGAACGGCGCCAGACTTCCTTCTGGAAACATATATTAACTGTAGTTCAATTCTAGCCAATAGAATGTTAGGAGGCGGATCACGATCTTGACCGTTAATCGGAATTCATCTCGGCTGTTCGTAATTATAAACTTTAAAGCTTAGGATCATGTTAAATGTTTAATTGTAGAGGAACACCCCTTACGCATTATTTGTTCCCTATTCTTCTGTACTTTAATTTTTCTAATGAGCCATCCTAGTGTGAAACTTGCCAATGTTTATTTTGTCCCCGCCGTCCCTCCCAAGTAAAGTTACCCACTCCATCCATTTTTTTTTATCTAAATTCAAAACAAATCTCATTCCCG
Organism: Isoetes taiwanensis; assembly: GCA_021234155.1. Taxonomy (NCBI): domain Eukaryota; kingdom Viridiplantae; phylum Streptophyta; class Lycopodiopsida; order Isoetales; family Isoetaceae; genus Isoetes; species Isoetes taiwanensis. The sequence continues at coordinate 67,484 of JAJEKV010000569.1, forward strand.
CCCATGTTTGAAATGGCTTTGCCTCGCTTTAAAAGCTTCCCTAGGCAGATTAACATGGTGGAATTGTTCTTAAGCATGACATCCTATCAGATGAAAGTGAATGTATGATAATGAAGAAACAAAGCAGTTTACTTTATCACGCCTACTTTGACATGCGAAATGAACTTTCATCTAACACTTCACGAACTAATAAAATTTTAGATCAACCATTACATCGACGTAATAGAATCTTAAATTTGAAGTCTTCAACTTAAAATCTTTTTCTTCTGGCTTAAAATCATGACATGTCCATTCTAAAGATTCTTTAGTCCACTGATAAGCATAACCATTGCAATCATTTCCAATTTATTAGGTAATGATATAATGAAATGGCAAGTAAGAAATCATGCTGATGAAATAGGAAACAAGCAACTATAAATCATTGACATATGTTCAAACTGAGGACAAAAAGTATAAGTTGATGTACAATTGCCATAGAAGTCTATGCATGCCTCCTTAAATACTACATGTCAAAAGAACCATATCAACATAGAAAATATCACGTTTGTACTAATTGTGTTTGGGCTTGTACAACGGGGAATATCAGGATGGTTTTATCTACTCCCGATTTGGGTGGGACTTTGCTGGAAACCTTATAGGGTTTCTTATTGAAACCTAATATAGTTTTTTTTTTAAGGCAAGATATTTTATTATAATAAATATGGTATACAACCTTATTTATAAGCCAAAAAGACGAGTGAGAGTGAGGCACTAGCTAACTTAATACTAAAACTAGAGCAGCTCTGCATCTTCTTTGCCACCTCTGATACTATAGCGGACTCACATCCGAGCTTCTTCCCAACAGGTGTACTACAGGAGCAGCTCTTCATTCTTTCCATGCATCAGCTGCACCTCACTTCTCCCTTCAGTTTAGGTGTCCAAAGACCAAGATCAGGCGCTCAATCCAAACTAGTCTCTCTCAAGTCAATCAAAGAGGGAATCCACATTAAGATCGGGAGCTATAACCACAGAGAAATAGAGAAGAGCAATAAGCCCCGCGCGTTAACTTGACCTGGCACACATCCTTCATCAGTACTATAAGAGTATGCTCCATCTTCCCTCTAGATTTCACACAGGCCAGCCCCAAAGGGGTGGTCTAGTCGCTCCCCTTGCTCACTCTCCAGCATAGCACCCTGATGCTCCATACAACAGTAAAGAATCATGGCCTCCCATCCTGGATACCTTGTTTGATTCCTTTCCTTAACCAATCCGACTGATTCAATGTTGGCTTATAGAACTTGATCTTCCCCTAGCTAGGAAGGGGAATGGTTTGACAGCTGGAAAATTCTAAAGCCCATGTAAAGCGCAAGGGCAGACAGTGAAGCCACTATCCGCCACATCCACTCAAATCACAAGAGCCCAAACACCCGGTTGTGCATATGGCTTGTGACCAAAACCCCTACAAACAACACAAAAGCCCGGATATACAGCACCAGCTCAATCTGAATACAACTGCAGTGAGTGCAGCCTCCAAGTGCAGTGAGTGCAACCAAGAAACTAGAAGAGGATAAGACTATTCAGAACTGAAAACCTTGCTAGGATAAAGACCACAAATCCCTAGCAATAGTACAAAGGATTCAAGGACACAAATGAACTAGAAACCATGGCTAAATGCTAGTTTGAGCAGCATCCTTCAAGCAATATGTCAAACACCAAAAGAAGCATACCCTTCATGTCATGATCTGCTACAAGAGGGCAAGATGCAAGGGATGGCGGCCATATCCCCACGAATCATCCCCTTCTACAAGAAGATCCGGAAGTAATAGAGCAGAGATGTCTTTCTGCCATATCCATAGCATGAATCGACACTGCAGCAACTATTTTTCAGTCTTCATGAACCTTCGTGTGGTTGTTTTTATAGATAACTAGGTGCACCTTTTCTAAACGGGCATGCAGAGCTATGGCAACTGAAATAACAAAGTTTGGATCTATCGGCCATCCCAAACGATCCCAAACAATCTTGCTACTGCAAAAGGCACTCTTGACTTCTAATTGCCACACTAGGAGGAGGATAAATCCAAATCCCAGTCTGTCAGTTTTTATTGCTTCATGTCTTCAACTGCAACTTTTGGACCATGTCCCAAGTGCAAACGACCAAAACTCGACCTCCATAATATAAACCCTGCAATAACCTAGCAACACATAAGGTTCACGTTTCGGAGGCTGAAACATGGTTGTTTTTATAGATAACTAGGCGCATCATTTTTGAACATGCATACAGATATGGCAACTGAAATAACAGAGTTTGGATCTATCAACCATCCCAAACGATCCCAAATAATCTTGCTACTGCAAAAGGCGCTCTTGACTTCTAATTGCCACATTGGGAGGAATCCCATTCTGTCAGTTCCTATTGCTTCGTGTCTTCAACCGCAACGTCTGGACCATGTCCCAAGTGCAAATGACCAAAACTCAGCCTCCATAACATAAACCCTACAATAACCTAGCAACACATAGGGTTCACGTTTTGGAGGTCGAAACGTGGTTGTTTTTATAGATAACTAGGCGCACCATTTCTGAACATGCATACAGAGCCATGACAACTAAAATAGCAGAGTTTGGATCTGTCGGCCATCCCGAACGATCCCAAACAATCTTGCTACTGCAAAAGGCGCTCTTGACTTCTAATTACCATACTGGGAGGAGGATAAATCCAAACCCCATTCTGTCAGTTTCTATTGCTTTGCATTTTCAATTGCAGCTTCTCGACCATGTCCCAATTGCAACCAGAGCCAAACTTCGACCTCCATAACGTAAACCCTTCAATAACCTAGCAACACACAGGGTTTACGTTTCGGAGGCCATATCCTAGTCAGATTCGACTATAATCTTGTACAATGTCATCGCGTAGAGGGAGGGTGTTGATGCCAGGAGATGGAACCTTAAAACCTTTCCGAAGCGGTTAAGCCCCAATGATCCTCTCTCCAATTTGTGGCCAAGGGCGAGCAACTCTCCCACTTGAACTATGAATTGGCTCGCCAATGGACTGAGAACATCGGCGTTATCCTTGGGACCAAGTTTTAGGCAGAAGACCACCCATTCTCCAAGAAGAGCCAAAGTAGCTCATGTCTAACACGTTCGTAATCAATTGGCCTAGGAGATGGTTGCAGAATAATGCCATGTCGCGCGTTCGTGTCTCTTTCGTTGGAGCCTGGTGGCGTGTGGGAGCCTGGTGGCATTTTGGAGCCTAGATGGCATGTTTGAACCACCTTGGCATGTTGGACCCTAGGTGGCACGTTGGAGCTTGCATGACATTTTGAGACCTAGGTGGCATGTTTGAGCCACCTTGGCATGTTGGCCTAGGTGGCGTGTTGGAGCCCACATGGCATATTTGAGCCTAGGTGGCATGTTGGAGCCCACGACATGTTTGAGCCACCTTGGCATGTTGGAGCCTAGGTGGCATGTTTAAGCCATGTTGGCATGTTGGAGCCTAGGTGGCATGTTGGAGCCAACGTGGCATGTTTTGAGCCACCTTGGCATGGAGATTACCTTGACATGTTGGAGCCTGGTGGCATGTTGGAGTCACGTAGCATGTTTGAGCCACCTTGGCATGTTTGAGCCTTGGTGGCATGTAGGAGGTAAGCAGTGGCATGCTTGAGCCACCTTGGCATGTATGAGCCTAAGTGGCATGTTGGAGCCTAGGTGGCATGTTTAGCCACGTTGGCATGTTGGAGTCTAAGTTGCATGTTGGGAGCCAACGTGGCATGTTTTGAGCCACCTTGACATGTTTGAGCTACCTTGACATGTTGGAGCCTAGGTGGCATGTTTGGAGCCCGCTTTTAACATGTTGCATGAGCCGTGGCATGTTTTAGACACCTTGGCATGTTTGAGCCTAGGTGGCATGTTGGAGCCTAGGTGGCATGTTGAGTCTAGGTGGCATGTTGAAAGCCACGTGGCATGTTTGAGCCACCTTGGCATGTTGGAGCCTATGTGACATGTTAGAGCCTAGGTGGCATGTTTTGCCACCTTGGCAGCGCTTTGAGCTTTGGTGGCATATTGGTGCCTAGGCGACATGCTTGAGCCACCTTGGCAGGTTGAAGCCTAGGTGGCACGTTTGGATCCCGGGCATGTTTGAGCCACCTTGGCGTGTTGGAGCCTACGTGGCATGTTTGAGGCACGTTGGCATGTTGGAGCATAGGTGGCATGTTGGAGCCCATATGGCATGTTTGAGCCACCTTGGCATGTTTGAGCCTAGATGTTATGTTGGAGCCCACGGTATGTTTGAGCCACCTTGGCATGTTGGAGCCTAGGTGGCATGTTGGCTTCAGCGTGGATGTTTGAGCCACCTTGGCATGTTTGAGCCTAGGTGACATGTTGGAGGCTAGGTGGCATGTTTGAGCCACCTTGGCATGCCGAGCCTAGGTGGCATGTTGGTTTCCACATGGCATGGCATGTTTGAGCCACCTTGGCATGTTGGATCCTAGGTGGCATGTTTGAGAAACCTTGGCATGTTGGATGGAGCCCATGTGGCATATATGTTGGAACAAGGTGGCATGTTTGGGCCACCTTGGCATGTTTGAGCCACCTTGGCATGTTTGAGCCACCTTGTCATGCTGGAGCCTAGGTGACATGTTGGAGCCCACGTGGCATGTTTGAGTTACCTTGGCATGTTTGAGCCTAGGTGGTATGTTGGAGCCCACATGGCGTGCTTTTGAGCCACCTTGGAATGTTGGAGCCTAGGTGGCATGTAGAGCCCGGCGTGGCATTTTTGAGCCACCTTAGCATGTTGGAGTCTGCGTGGCATACACCTTGGCATGTTTGAGCCTAGGTGGCATGTTGGAGCCTAGGTGGCATGTTTGAGACACCTTGGCATAGGTGGCGTGTTGGAGCCCGCAGATGGCATGTTTGGAGCCACCTTGGCATGTTTGAGCCTTTGATGGCATGTTGGTTGAGCCGACTTGGCGGGGTTGGAGCCTAGGTGGCAAGTTGGAGCCCACATGGCATCTTTTGAGCCACCTTGACATGTTGGAGCCTCAGGTGGCATGAAGCCCATGTGGCATGTCCTTGGCATGTTTGAGCCTAGGTGTCATGTTGGAGCCTAGGGTGGCATGTTGGAGCCCATTGGCATGTTGGAGCCTATAGGTGGCATATAGGAGCCCGCATGGCATATTTGAGCCACCTTGGCATGTTTGAGCCTAGGTGGCATGTTGGTGCCTAGGTGGCATGCTTGAGCCACCTTGGTATGTTGGAGCCCACGTGGCATGTTTGAGCCATGTTGGATCTAACCGTTGAAGTTATTTTTCACGAATGTAAAACAATGATACATTCCAAAGTTGAGCACACAAACAAGATTCCGTGGTGGTGCTTGCTTAAGAAATAGCCTCAAAAAAACCATACTTCCTTAAGAAATAGCTACGTAAAAACTACACCACTTCAGAAAACCACACTTCTGTAAAAAACAACCACTTAAAAACTACACCTACTAAAAAACCACACCTCAAAAAACCATACTTACTTTAAAAAACAACTACTTAAAAAATATACCTAGTTATATAAACCACACCTAAAAAAATCATACTTCCTTAAAAATAGCTTCTTTAAAACTACACCTAGTTATAAACTACACCACTTCAAAACCATACTTTTATTAAAAACAGCCATTTAAAAACCACACCCGCTTATAAACCACACTTCAAAAACCTTACTTCTTAAAAAAATAGCTATTTAAAAACTACACCCACTTATAAACGACACCTCAAAAAACAACACCTCGATTGAAAAAAATCATACCACTTTAGAAAACCATACTTCCTTAAAAACAACCACTTAAAAACTATACCTCCTTATAAACCACACTTAAAAAAACTATACTTCCATAAAAAATGACTACTTAAAACTACACCTAGTTATAAACTACACCTCAAAAAACAACACCTTCTTAAAAACAACACCCCCTCAAAAAAATAAGCAACACTTCTTTTAAAAAAGCAACACCTCAAAAAAGGACCACATCTTCCAAAAAAAAAAAAACTATAGCTCCATAAAAAAAACTACACCGCCTCCTTAATAAACCACACCTCCACATAACCACATGTAGATTTTTTGGAACAACAACATGTGGTCTTTTTGTTACTGTTGTTTTTAGGTGTGGACCCAGAATTGGGGTGGTTGTGGCATATTTATATTCCAACACAAGTAAGACTAAGTTGGCATTGCCGTACTTAGTTTGTAATTAGATTTAGGATCTTTTTTAAAACAATGGCCATACTAGAAACAAGATTTGATACTTTAGGTAAGCCAGTTGTGCCACAACTTTCTCGCAGAAATTGTTGGTCGGGCCGGTTAACCAATACCTCCAAAAAAGCATGATGCAACTGTATTGGGAAAGACCGCGGTTCAGATTATTCGACACAGAGCGATGCCATTTTCAATGTTTGAATCATTTTCCTTTTCTTTTTCTATGTCCAATACCAAGTGCCATTGAGTTGAACAGGCTGTTATCCACAGTTTGCTTTTCAGTGTTATCCACTGCCTTCTCTTTAACAGGTAGTTTTCTAGCAACTGCCTTTGTGTTACGTTTTGAGCAGAGTAGTTAATTCCTCCATCTTGTTGTAGGTATCTTTTATCACCCTGATGTATTCTTCTGTTTTGCTTTTCAGTTTAGTAGCCAAGACATTTAGCCATTCACTGAAACCCAGATATGCTACAACAGAGAGTCTGTAGTCAGTCAGATTCATCTCTAATTCCAGAATATCATGCCTCCATACAGATTTACATCCTGTTGTTTCATTTCTTTAAAACATGTGAATCTTCATCAGACTTTAACGAAAATTGCTTTGCAATTCTGTTTTGTTGTTAAATCAGAGCTTTGCAACTGTAGTTTTCAGGATTTCATTCGCTATCTAACATCTACTTCTCTATTAGATCCACAAAATGAGAAAAGCTTTGGAGTAGCAAAGGAACTACCTTTTGCAAAGATGTAAGTTAATTGCTTACAATAAAGCGGAACCTTTTACAAGATTGTTTCATGCTAAGCGGATGTGATTTGCGGGATGTCTACTTTTCAACCGGCAAAAGACTCGTGATGCCTCATTTAGACTTCCACACTTTGCATACATATCAACCAGTGTAATTCCAACTGCCTCGTCCGATAGAAGTCCACTTACAATAATCTTGTCATGCATAAATCTTCCTTTCAATATTTCTCCTAAGTCCGAGCATGCTTTCAAGATACCTAAATATGCAATTTCATTTGGTTCAATTCACGCTTCGCATTTTCGAATATTTGATGGCCATATATCCCTTTTTGTGTTCGGCAAACCCGTCGATTAGTGAACACCATGAGACCACATCCTGATTCTGAAGTCTAGTGAAAACTTTTAATGCCTCATCAAAGCAGTCACATTTACTGTACATATCAACCAAGGCATTGCCAACTACCATGTCATCTTGATATCCATCCCTGCTAATTTTTCCATGAAAGAGTTTCCCTTTATCTATTGCATCTATGCCTTTAGCACGTCAAAAATGGACTTTATCAGGTTTTATCCCATCTTCTTGCATCTTCCTATAATATTCTAAAGCTTGAAGGCCTTTGTCTTCAAGGACATGTCCTCCAATCATTAAGTTCCATGAGATTAGATCTGGTTTTACTCCTTCTTGGATCATTCGTTCGATTCCTTCTATGGCCAAATGGCACTCTCCATGATGTACATATCCCGCAAGCATTGCATTCCATGATATAATGTTTCGACTTGGCATTTTACAAAAGACGCCTTCTACCTCCTCAAGGCTCCCACATTTGGCATACATATCAACAAGTGCACTTCCCACAACATTATTTGACTGGTAGCCACGTCCAATGATCTGTCCATGAAGAAGCCTTCCCTCTTTTATTGATTTTACATTTGCAGATGCCTTCACTGCACTATAGTAACACATAAGTTTTGCAATTCTGTTTTATTATTTAATAAGCGCTTCGCAATCAGTATTGTAGTTTTATTCAATATGCTCATATTGCTTCGTTATCTAACATCTACTTCTCTGTTAGATCCACAAAATGAGAAAAGTCTTGGAGCAGCTAAGGAACTACCTTGCAACACAAGCAAGTGCATTGCTTATAATAAGCTGAATCTTTACGGCATTGCTTAATGCTACGCAAGTCTGTTTTATTGTTTGATAAGAGCTTTGCAAGTCTGTTGTAATTTTATAGTCAAGATGCTCATGATTAATACATATTTCTTCTTTACCTAAAATCCACTTCTCTATTAGATTCGCAAAATGAGAAAAGCCCTGGAATAGCGAAGGAACTATTAATTTCTTTTCTTTTTTTTAAATGCTTGTCTTAGTAGGGTTTTAGAAAATGGCGTCTTAGTAGTAGTAGAGATAGAGCATTGTCTGTAGGAAGCACCTTAAAACCTTGCTGTATTCACCTCTGCAGAGGTCAGAAACTAGGCATGGGTTTATCAGAAAACTACCATGTAGGCTGGAGCAGATTGCATAGAAAAATTCCGTGCAGGCTGGAGCAGATTGCATAGAAAAATACCATGCACGCTGGAGCAGATTGTAGGCTAATAAAACTGGCTTCATCATACCATCTTGTTGCATTTGCAGTTAGGCCAAAAGTTAGAAAACTAAACACAGCCAAAAGAGATCATGTGCATCAATTTATTGAATATGTCATGCTATTATGATACCCATGATATTATATTCCTTTCATTCATTTGCCCAAAATCTGCAGTGGCCTCTTTGATGGCCCCATTTTGAGTATGTGCAAAGATCATGGTATTCCACAAGATTTACATTCTTGTTCGGCATTTGAAAAAGTTTCAAGGCTTCTTTGAACTGACCTTTTGCTGCATAGCCAGAGAGTAATGCATTCCAGGAGGAAACATTGCGAGCAGGCATTTTCTAAATAAGTTAGGCGTGGGGCCACTAGTTTCTTGTGGGTTTGCGAACTAATGATGTACTGTCACTGCTTGTCTTGATATTCCGCAGACTGCTATGCCATTAGTTGCAGTAACAATGGGTCATTTTCCTATTTGAACGTGGTGCCGTAGCAGGTGTTTGATCAAAAATGTTTTTCCTGCGCCTGGTGCTCCTGATAGAACATGGATGCATATAGGAATGCTGCATAATACTGAGAATATTGTTTGTTGTTCGGATGTTAATGTGATGTTATGTATCTCTGTGAAGCTGTCTTTCAAGTAAGTTTGAGCTAAGTTGTCTTGTTCTTCTATGTTTAGTGACGTTGTTGTGTGGTCTAGCAATGGGTTTAGCCTTTGCAAAATGCCATTCAAAATCTGTGTTTGCTCCTCGCTTCCTAGTAGGTGGTATTCGGTGTACTTTTGGATGTATTGCATGATGTCGTCATCGTTGTTTATAAGGCCACGGATTTGGCATTCTATGAAATAGCAGGATTTGGAATTTTGGGTTGATATCAAATGATTTTCTTGGGTAAATGGCACTTTTGCTAATAGAATGTTATAGAAAAACCCCTCAAAGTGATGCAATGGATGGCAGTCTGTATAGCGAACTATATTCTTTGATGGTATAATTTTATTGCCATAGCTGTCGATACCAATGGCATCTAGTTTGTAGCCTTTCGGCGCAAGTTGGTATTTTTTCCAATATTCTTTGAATGTTATTTGCTTTAAGCTTTAAGGTCTAGCACAATAGAGGTCAACATGGTGCAAAGTTGTTGTTGATGCCTTTGACACAATTCTTTGTCGTGAGGATGGAGGTGATATATCTATGTATTGTACTTTTTTTTATCTCTGAATGGATCGGATCTGTAGGCATGTCAGGGTTGCTTCTGGAGTCAAGATTGGCTTTGTCAGTAGCATAGTAGAGATAATTTTGCACTTTGTGTCATCTAGATTAGCCAACCTGCAAAGCTAGACACACAGCCCAGCACCAAAACTTCCCTTAAAGTTTGGTTCATAATATCTGGATTGATATGGAAGCGTCTTCCTGGACACAATTATATCCCTAGCTCGGCAATCTCAGAAAAATTAAGCATCCTGTTTCAAAACTGTAAAATCGAAATCAAGAATTTACTCTGACTCCTTCCAAAACAACATCTCTAGATCTTTCCACTAGAAAGAAAGAGCAAGAGAAAGGAAAAAGGAACGAAAGGAAGATCCACCATAGATTAGATTGCCCGAAAAATCATACATGAGAATGATGGCCTCCGCTCTCTTTATATTTCGCTAAAAAATCTGACCTTACCTTATAGGTTGGACAATATGCCATGCAATGGATCTTGCTCTAAACAAGAAAATTATAAATTCGGGGAAACTATACATGTTCTTGCTCAAAGCGGCTTTAGCAAATGACAAGTTGCGTTAGTGGCATCAGTAAAATATTAGGATCGCCGGATAAAGGCGTTTGGAAGCAAGCAATGATGGAACATTCTTTAGAAGATAAGAAAGATCCACCTGAATTAGAATGGCAAAACCCCGCTAGCATCCAGTTCGGGTCTACGATATCAAAGAAGTGCACATGCGGTCAAAGGAATCGGGAAGAGGAGGGATGGCATCCTCTCCTTGTTCCCCTCATTGCATCTTCTGGCAACATATCTAGTTGATCTTGCTATAAAAATTAAGCTTCGTACATCTCATGTTTGAGAAAGTGTCTGATGACCCATTTTGTGTTACATCTTCCAATATTGAAAATCCCCTTGTGTTTGTTGTCTCCATTGCAATGCATAGTCTTGTGACAGCATATTTGAATGTTTCAAACAACAATCAGGAACATTTTTTGTATTACATTGACCTACATGATGCTTATTCAGGTGAGTGAATTTGGTCTTTCATATAGTGTTATGAAATTTTTCACATTTTTTTGAAGAAGATTATGCACCAATAGGTATCCCAATAAAAGATCGTAAGAATTTCATGGTTGGCATCCATTGGAAGATCAATCATGTCACCCTATGCCATGAGTGGGTTTTTTAGCAATGATCTATTGGAACGAGTTCGAAATGCAATGCTATTATATTTCTTCACTACTTCAATGGAGACATTGATGAGTGACAACATTTGTGTGTAAAAGATGGAAGCATCAAAAGTTGACGGATGTATGTCGGACTAAACAATGAGTTGCGATTGAATAGCCTTGAATTTTTAATGCAACTTGAGCATACTTTGCAGCCGAGCCTATTTCTTGTCAAGTAATGGTAAAGGAAAGGATTGCATATGCCATTGTGAGTTAGAGATTCCCATGGATCTGGTTCAAATACCCATGCATTGTAATATGAAGTGTTGCTGCATATGCCACAAATGTGGAGGGAATGCACCGTTTTTGTCATTCCAACTTTCATGTATTTGGTTACTTCTAACCATGAGTCTGCGCTTGGTTGTAGATGTATTTTTCTAAGTTTTCATCTGTTCTCTTTTGCATTAAGACACTTGTGTTTCATGGCTATTTTTTTGGAACTAGTGGCCATTGTCTGCAATGAACTATGGAGTCTATCATTTTTTTTTTATTTTTTTTTTTTAAACTATGTACATATGATGACATTATTACGTTCAGGAGATATATTGTTTTCTTCTTTTCACAACATACCTTGAACGCTTCAAGTCTAATAAAGACAATATGTATATAATCTAAAAAAGGACATTTAGGTATGCAATTACAAAAAGGTTTAATGATTATCACCATTAAGAATAGAATAGAATAGAATAGAATAGAATAGTCAAATTAAATCTCAAATGTCAAATTAAGATGAAATGTCAAATTGTGTAAATCTCATTGTTTAAAGAATAGCAATTATGGTCAAGTTTGATAAATAAAATAGGTATATATTCTGAAAAAAAGGCATTTAGGTATGCAATTACAAAAAGGTTTAATGGTTATCACCGGATTATTTGAGTTATCTTAAGATGAAATGTCAAATCGTGTAAATTTCATTATTTAAAGAATAGCAATTATGGCCCAAGCGTAATCTAAGTGGTAAACATTTTAAAATTGAGTGACTGGATTTCATTCCTATTGGATTTCCTTTTCTTGTATGAATGCTAAAAATGAGCGAATGCCACGGATATGCTATTGGATTCTTTTTCTTAAGTGTCGCTGAACTATAGCTTGGAGTGTATTCAATTATGGGAGGGTCATGTTTGGACGTTCATCCAAGTTCACATTGAATGACGTCATTGAAGCATGTAAAATCAGCGATTGATTGCTCCAACTGAGCAATGTGTTGGAGCACATTGTCCGTATCATTGTTTTTAGGCGCCTGCATAAAAAAAAGCATGATGTAAATTGATACTTTTTTGTTGCATGCAACAGAAAATATGTCTTACCCTAGGACTGACGATGCCAAGATCTTCAGTATTTAAGTTGTCTTCATTATTGTCTTCCATCTTTGGTCTAAGATACAACTGGACGCTCTATAAATCCAAGGTTTGGAGGTTGTACGTAAAGGTTAAATATGTAATCAAGCTTGTGCAAAAAAGGACTTGATGGGCTTGAGTAAAAAGAAAAGAAGGCGGGCTCGACAAGAGGGAAAACCTCGAGCTTCAATTGATACTTTGTTGTTCTATTACCATTTGTGGCTTGTTTTATGTAGTCACTACTTTCTACATAGAAAAGGTAAAAACGAAAGACCAAAAGTGCAAAAAGTACAAAGATTTGAACAAAAAGGAAAGATGGGCCAAGCAGGAGGAAGAATCTCGAGCTTCAATTTATATTTTATTCTAGAATGGGGCTCGCATGAAAATGACAAAAACCATAGATAGGCTTCTCATTCATCTCAGCAGATTTTCTATAATGGTGGATAGTGGGTAGCCGCACACATGCGAACTATCCACGAAGAAAAATAAAGGAATGTCCAATGATACAACTTGGACCCCAAAAAATACAATGCTAATAGATGTTTGATTTGTGTACCTGCCGAAAGCTTATCATCGAGATTAAAAAACCCCGCCCTTTCGGGTTTTCGAGGAAAAACCCTAGTGATAAACCTTCAGCAAGAGGCTTGGACAAACGTAAGGCTGAAAATTTCCTCCCAAAAAACCCATGAATGGAGAAGCCGAAGTTGCTGCCGCTTGCCAACCTGTATCTGCACATTACCAACACTAGAACAAATGTGAGAAAACAAACCTCCCAAAGTGGAGGGGCTGATTACGCGTGCCACACGACAATAAAAGAAAAATCTCTTTAAATAGAGGGGCTGGACACACGTGCCAGGCGACAAATATATTGAACATTTAAGGGAGGGAGGGTGGGAGAAGAGGCAAGGCCGAGAAAGGACATGCCACAACATAAAAGAAATGCCAAATTGGTCATTCTAAACATTCTTGAGCATAAAAGGAGGAAAAGATTATCAAAACAAAGAGGATTCCAGATGTTCTATTAAAAAGATGTCATAAATCGTGGACTTTGTTGGGAAAGACAAGGTTTCTTAATCTTCTCCTCTTAATGTTCTTGCATGCAAAATCTAGTATTCATAAGAATGTTGTAATTTATACTTCATTTCAAAATGTGAAGCAATTCCATGTGAAAAACAACTTACATAGTAAGCAAAAACATATTGTGGGAATTATATGTTTGTTCTCTTCAACAATAACCAACTCCATTTTATTTGCTCATTTCTTTAAAAAAAAAGAAAAAGAAAAGAAAAAGCAAAAATGGACAAGACAAAAAAGCTAATTTTTTACCGCTAGAACCCTTACTTTGAGTGTTATGCTAGAAAAAGTGGGTGAGAGAACAAGAGGGTACAACGATGGTACAAATAAATCCATATTTACGAAGAACATTTTCTTAAATACAATATAAGAAAGGGAAAGAGTCTTACTTTGAACTTATTTTTATCCATATCAACCCAAATTTTCCCCGCATGTTCCTAAGACTCTTCCCTGATATCATTTCAAAAATCAGCCAAAAATCTTCATCAACACTCGAAATATCATCATTTGAGTGTTCATACCCCTTTTTTGTTTAATGGAAGTGCACTGGTTAAAGATTCTGTCACTTTGAACCCAGTTTTCTCAGTCATTCTATATCCAAATTAAGCCAAAAAAGTTTCCACTTCTCACCACAACTTTTCTCTTGGTCATCCTTCAAAATTCATTTGAAAAAGATCAGTGCAGCTCGAGATATTAGATCTAAGTGCAACTGTCTCATTTTTCTTTAGCGATCCTAAAGTGCTTGATAAATTTTGCATAAAGAGTGGTTGATAAATTTTGCGTTAAGCAATCCAAAGATCCTAAACCATGAAGGTTTGCCATGAATACCTTCAACAAAGAGGTCAAGTTGTAGCTCATTCTAGATGGATGGATGGATGGATAGATAGATTCTAGACATTGTTGAGCAACTAAAGCAAAGAGGACATTCTAAACATTCTTGAGCATAAAAGGAGGAAAAGATTATCAAAACAAAGAGGATTCCAGATGTTCTATTAAAAAGATGTCATAAATTCGTGGACTTTGTTGGGAAAGACAAGGTTTCTTAATCTTCTCCTCTTAATGTTCTTGCATGCAAAATCTAGTATTCATAAGAATGTTGTAATTTATACTTCATTTCAAAATGTGAAGCAATTCCATGTGAAAAACAACTTACATAGTAAGCAAAAACATATTGTGGGAATTATATGTTTGTTCTCTTCAACAATAACCAACTCCAAATTAATAAGCAAATTAATTTACTAGAATTAGAGACCATTTTGTTTGCTCATTTCTTTAAAAAAAAAGAAAAAGAAAAAAAAAAAGCAAAATGGACAAGACAAAAAAGCTAATTTTTTATAGCTAGAACCCTTACTTTGAGTGTTATGCTAGAAAAAGTGGGTGAGAGAACAAGAGGGTACAACGATGGTACAAATAAATCCATATTTACGAAGAATCCCAGAACACAATTACGAGTCCTTTATTTATGTCTTCTTGTTGATCAAGTATATCAATTTAAACTTCTTTTTGTCCAACAACATCAGTCTTCAGCAATGCTCCCTTTGCCCAAATTTCAGGTTAGGTGAAGCCCAAGGTCCTTGCATATCATAAATGAGCCGAGCTTTATGATATGACATTTCTACAACTTTTCACTGTCCAAGAATGTGTGCATATTGATTGAGCACTAGAGTTATAACCGGGCTTTAGATTATCAACATAAGCAGGGACGAGGGTGGTGATGAGATTTTGGAGGAATGCCTGGCTGCATTCAGAGGCCTCCAGTGCTCGAACGTCCTTTTTTGTCATTTTAACCTTCACTTTTATCACAACGCCATCTTCCTCTACACCCGAAATGCGCCCACTACAAAGTCCTTTCTTCTTCTTCCAACTCTTCTGTATAGCGTTTCCCATAACCCTAAAGCCTTCCTTGCCCGCCTAAAGCCTACCTTCCCGTTATAAACACGTTTCACAATGTCCAAAGGGAACCCGTTATATACACATTAGAAAATGAGCGAAAGGAACGCGTTATAAACAGCCAAAAGGAAACAACGCATGTAAGGCCTTTTCCCGGCAACGGTATCTAACGTTTCCGGCAACCAAAACTTAAAATTCGCCAAAAGGGTCACATTTCTTTGCCCTAAGTTGCTCGCTGGTCCAGATTGCCGGAACGCACGAGCAAAGGCAGATATTTGCCGGATCATGAGCCAGGTATGCTTTCGTCGCCAGATTTTCTTTTGCCAGATTTTCCGCGCATCAGTCTTCCAAGTATAAATTGAGGCTGCCTTTTTAAGCCGTTGCCAAATTTGAGTCCTTGGTTTAGGATATATGAGACGGGAAGAAATGGCTCTGTCATGGCATTGCATCTTGAACTGGGATGTTTTCTGCCACGTAGAGTACTTCTGCTAGGGTTGTTGGATCCTTTGGGAATTGGCCAGAGGAAGCACAAAGAACTGCTTCCTCTACGGTATGATCATACTGTGCTCATACTAACCTAAGCCAAATCATACAAACCCTAAGCCAAATCATACAGTAAGACCATACAAGGATACTCGCATGATCTCCTACTGTATGATCTGCTTTATGTAGTAGGTCATAGTAGGAAACCCAAGTTGTGGAGTTTTTAAAATGTCGTCCTGAAATTGATTTTTCTTCTGGTGCAGGTAGCATCCCAGAATTTTTAGTCTGAAGAAAGAACTTTAACAGGTTTTGGGTTTTGCTCATAGCATTATTGTTTTCCGTGTTAAAGAATATTTGAAACTGCCATAGATATCAATTGCATGTTTTTTAAGCTATTGAATACCATAAAACTATGTTTGAGCTGTAAACAATCTAGAAGTAGCAATGCAAAGATCCAGTAAGGCTAGAAAGGTAAATCAGTGTAAAAAATCTAGGATTGTTACTGCAACAAATGAGGATTTAGCTCATGATGCGCATCACGTTACTAAGCCATATGGGTTGCAAAGGCAGATTGATTATCATTGTATGTCTAGGTTTCTTGTGGGAGCTGGAAAGCAGTTAGCAAAGTTATAGGATGTCATGTTTTGGTTTGACGAAGATAATTTTGGTAAGCACTTGCATCCTTATACTTGTTCCATCCTTATACTCGTTCCATCATGACCCTTGATTTAAGGAATATACCAGAGGATATACCATATCCTCTACCGAAAAGAAGATGGGGTCAAACCCCATTTTCCACGTCAGCCTATGATTTCAGGGCCATGATCCCAAGTCAATAATGCAGTCAATCATATAGTCAATAATACAAGATGTGCCTGGAGTGTTTTCATAACAGAAGCCCGTCCTCCATAGCATACATTGGATTACAATAGAAAACATAATTGGATTACAGGAACTAGAGCTTGACACAACTCTGCCATTAGAGAGCCTGATACAACTCCCCCATAACATACCCTAATACTCCTCTGTCTTGCATAAAGATCAAGCGGGGCAGCTATGCCAAGAACATACATTGAATTACAAAAAGAACATAATTGAATGACAAGAACAACAATGCGGAACGAAGAGTCTGAAACAACTCTGGACTATATTACAAGCTGCTATTGAAGTTAACAGGAGCACGTCTCCCATCCAACAGAGAAGGTGTGCAAACAACATACACTTCAATTACAAATCAAATTAAAACAGAAGAATCCAACAAAACACCACAACACGTTCATTTGCCCAGTCTGCAAACAAGCATAGGAATGTGCTTGCAAGAAGCTTGTTGGAACTACCTGCATGGAAGTCAAGAATAGGAAGGAATGTGCTTGCAAGAAGCTTGCTGGAACTACCTGCATAGAAGTCAAGAAGGAAAAATGAAATTCAAACAGAAGATCCATGAATTATGCCCACTGCAATAGCATCTTCTCATATGAACCCACAAATTCACCTGCGAGAATTGGCCAACATAAAAAAAAGGCAAAATGCTTGTGAGCAAATTCCGTGGATGCAACACGGAATTTGAATGGGAATGCCCGCCTTCATCTTTGCTCTGGTTATACTTGTGTTTTTTGTTGGCAAGGTTTCTTATTCCGGGTTGCTTTGTTTAGAAGGTAGGTTCCTGGCAAATTTGTGCGGCAGGACGGGGGGGAAGGCCATGGCGGCGTAGGAAGCTAGAGAGCGAAGTGAGGAGCCGGTTGTTGCAGTGGCATTCACTCTTTTTCCCTCTTGTGTGGTTTGTGTGCAGAGATTTAGAGCAAAGTTGGAGAGAAGGAGGCCTTCGCAGCAATCCAACATAACCTATCAAAGAATAGCTATGGGTACTTCAGATTTTCTTGTGAGCGAATAACAGTTTGAAGTTTTAAGATGGAGTGTTGGATTGAAGGTATCTGAAGAAGGATTTCCGGAGGCTTTTCTGTATGTGTTTGTTATTTTAAGTGGTTGGTTTTTCGTGGATTCTAATCTTCGTGTCCTTAAGCAGGGACGGATTCAGCTGCTATTGTTCATATATGGCATTATGGTACCGATTCTTTTCGGTGGGGTTCAAATTCCCATTTTTACATGTGAATATGTATAGCGGTTTTGGATTTGTATTACTTTCCACTGCTGTCTGCACGAGCATGTGCTTCTCGCTTTAACTGTAGAGCAAAGCAAGCAAGCACGAGTGTATGCTTCTGAAGTACAAGCCACAACAGAATGTTGCTTTCATATTTGGCAGGGGTTTAGAGTTTGTGATGCAAAGCCTGTTTATGTTTGTTGTGGTAGATCCGTCTACTTCTCAGCTAGTATTATTCATGTTTTCATTCTCATGTGTATTGTATAGTGTATATTGAATTGTACCCCATCTTGATTTCATTGAACGAGTGTGGTTGTTGGAGAGGGAATATCAGATGGCATATTCCCCTCATCAATGGCCGAGGATTAGCAATTCAAGCGAACCCACAAGGTTAGGCCTAGCGACAGCCATTGCCTTCACAAGCTTAATAGCCATCGACGTTTCCTTTCATGAAAACCTCCAAGCACAACCTGCCTGTGCCACACGCAGCTGCCATCGCCTCCATGCTGCAGCCTATAAGACGGAAAAAAAAAGCCCATAACCATGCAAAACCCAAACTCTATTTTTTTACCTCAGCAAAGTACAGTTTTGGCATACTTATACATGCCAAAACCATAGACAATCTTATGTAACAACTGCCCCTTTCTTCAATTGCAGAAGATAATAACAGAAATCACCACGTTGATAAGAATTATTTTAGGGCTACTTTAAAATGCAGGAAAAGTGATGTGCTTTCTACTTGAACATGCCTTTTGAGCTATTTAATGCTCCATGAGGTGGACAATGAGTTTAATGGAAGGTGTGTGTTTTCACAATCGATTAGCAGGCACTTATCTCATGTGTGATATAGTATGACTCACCGTTCTGAGGGACAATGAGGAAATTGCTTAAGCAAATGGCTATGAATGCCACGGTTCTATTGCGATAGCAATAGAACCGACATTCCTTGGATGGGGACGCCCCTTTTTCGGACTCCCTATTTATTCAGCATATTTTCATTTTTTCGTCATCGCGTTCTCTTGAGCTAGTTTTCTGCTTCTTCTCTATCCTACCAGTTGGATAATCTACCGTTCAAAGACTATTCCTATGTTTGATCTTTATTGCACAATCTGCTAAAATTTCTGGTCTGGTGATCATGTCCTTTTGCGTTTCTATGCTTTTGAGATTGAATGTAGCATCCTTTTCCTTTCTCTGCGAGTTTTCTTTGGCTTTTCCAGGGCTCTTCCTTTGGCTTGGATTCGGCCACTACTGCCAGCGACTGGTTCCCGCTAAGCCTTCGTGGTTTTTCTTGGTTTTCTATTTTGAATGGGTTCTTAGCGGTGAGGGTTTTGCAGGAATCCAGTTCTTTGGTTTGTATGATCCTGGTGGACCACTCAATATATTCGTGGACAGTTTTCAATCATTTTTCTTCCTGATCTTGCTAGAGCACAAAGCATGAATCGATGGTTGCAAGGAGTCTTTCTGGAACACAGGGCATGCCGGATAATATTGATACCTTTTGTATTCCACTTTTGCAGATGTGATCTGTGGTTTAGCATAAATCGATGGTTGCAAGCCCGAACCTGTTCTGTTCATATTGATTTTTGTGCTGCTTGATGTTCAGCATGAGGGCTCGTGCCGTTTTCCTGGTTGTCGGTGCTTATAGAGACCCAGCTGATTCGTTTGTCAAGGCCAGTTTTGAGCCGAATCTGACTCCAGATCGTGTTAACAAGGACCTGGACTCTAGCCACAGCATCTGGCAGAATAACTCAGATCGAATCCTTGCATGGATTCAGTTCGTTGCCGCGACCCTAGAAGTCTTCACCGCAAAGCAAACCTTCCCCATCTGTAAGTCAGTTTCTGTAATCGTTTTTGCCTTCTTCAAAAAAATATGATATTATTAATACAAATTGATAAGGGTACATTGGATAGCCAAATGGTTTTTTATTCCTGTGGTCATAGGTTCAAGTTCCGAATGAAACAATTTTTCGAGTCCAATGTTTTGGCGTTGTATTTATCTTTATTTGTGATTGGAAGGTTTTTTCAAATTCTATTGTCTTGGGGATGTTTGTATCTTTCATTGTAGCGTGCGAAGTTGCTAGTCACATATGGGCCGTTACATGATATTTTATCCTTCTTCTTAAATTGTTTAGAGTGACCCATGTGAGTAAAGTCCTATTTTAAGGCATTTCTTTTGTAAAGATCTAGGCTTTAGTCCTCATATTAACGACAAGTACATTTTCCTATCCTTATTTGTTGTCCGGAGATGTTTTGTCCATTTTATAAAATGCCTTCATCAGTTTTTGGCAACATATGTTGTTGGATTCGCGTTCCATTCAAATGCCTTGATATGTGATACTTCGTCTTTCTATGTTCGCTCGCCGTTTTCTTCTTGTGGATTTTTTCGAGCACAACCTAGGTATGGTTTTGTTTTCTCATTTCATTCATCTACCACGTGAGTTTCTGACTAGGTATATTGTAATCATTTTTTCCTAATGTTGGCCCCCCGAATTTTTTGTGGTTTCTTCAAGCGCAACCTAGTGGATTTTTTCAAGCGCAACCAAGATGTGTTGTCGGATTCTCGTTTCATTTAATTGCTCAGGATAGGTTATACTTTGCTCTCCTAATATTGGCCGATTTTTCTTTGTGGATTTTCTCAAGCCAACCTAGGTATGTTTTTATTTTCTCATTTCTTTCAGTTGCGCCGAAACTTGCATTGGATTTTATTGTGCTATGGGCTCAATATTTTTACTCTCTCTGGCCTAGAAGGCCCATATAAGGGGTTTAGGGTCCAGCCTCCCTTTTTGTCATATTTTATACACGGTTATAGATTGCATGCCCAGCTATTGTGTACCAGACTCACAACTTTTGTTTGTCGAGCATTTTTTGCGCTTTTATCTTTCTCATTGTCATTAGTTTAACACGCTGTGTTGTATAGTACTCCATGGTTGGGTGGTTCGTTGCATCACTTGGGTACGTGTCTTTTATAGTTTGCATCACTTGTGTATGTGTTTTTTATAGATGTCCCTGAGGTTGTATTGTGTTTTGACTGATATTGCGTTTTTCTTGAGATCCTTCTATAAGATTCGTACTTGCTAATAGTGATAACTCATCATGTTGTTGCCCTTTTCTCTTAGTTTGTTTCACATAGCGTGTTAGTCAGTGCTGGACTGCTTTCAATTGATCGATCTTTTTAGTTTTCCAATTTTTATGACTACATTCTTGTCTGGGACTATCACAACTTATGGTCTTTTGGATGTTTTCCATTTGGTGGGCACGTGATAGGGGATGTTTGCGCTTATCCCTCTTTTTTTTCAGTTTTTAGGTTGTATGTCATTTTGCTCAAGGTGCTCATTCTTCTATTGACGCTACTCGTATTTGTGCCCCTTTCTTCTTGATTTCTGCATTAAGCATGGCGCCCTTATTTCACTCATGGTAGCCTTTAGAGGCAATTTGTAGTTCTTCTATCGCAATTTTTCATTGAGACCGCTTGTGGCGGCATTATGGTGATGTGCACATTTTCATGGCATATATTACATAGTTCTCTCCATCGTTGTTTTTCCAGATTTCTTAGTTGTTTCGATTATCTATCTTGTGTTCTGGCATTAGAGTTTCTTTGGGCGTTGTTTGCAAGTTATGGATCTCATCGAAGCTATTCATTTATAGGGTCGCCTATAAATTTTCTAGTTGTTTATCGTGTTGTTCCTTGTTCTCCATTCTTCGCAGGTCATCCTATTTGCGGTTACATTTGTTCCTTTGCCCCCTTTTGTTGCTCCGTTATTTTTGCCTTCGTGCCACTCTTGCTCACGTTCTTATTTTTCGTCCTCCCATAATTTGGGGCCTGCGGGTTGCTTTTCCAGTTATTTGGTCCCTCACGGGTTCGTCATTACCCTTGTTTCGACATCTTTGAACTTTTTACATTGATCTTGCTCCCTATATATGTAGTTCGGTTGATACTAATTTTTTCGCATATTGGTCATGTCGGTTTGGCATCATGTTTTATCGTGTTTCCTTTGTCGACTAGTCTTTCACTCATTACAGATTTAGCCATTTTGCTCCATGTATTCTCGTTGACTTCTTTTTAGCTATTTTAGTTCCTTTTTAGTTCACCTTTCTATTTATTTTTTGATCCACATTTCATTAGTCTCATATGTGTTTTCTTCGTTTGTTTATTGGTAGGTGTCGAGCCTTCATTCGCTTCTTTTTAATCTATTCGCTCAAGTTCCTTTTCGTTTTTATTCAATTAACCTTTTGAATTGTCTTTACTCTATTAGCCTTTGCTTAGCCCTTTCTTCTTGATTTGTAACCCCACCTGATCTATTCTAGTCATCCTTTTTGCCAACTTGTTCTGTCTTCTATTGCTCATTTGTTACTTGTTTCTCTCGCTTTCATCTGTTATGTTCAAACCCGTTGTACCAAGTTGTATTCAATCCTTCATTGTATTTTCACAACATCGGTGAAGCAAAAAGATAATCGATATCTTAGCCTTTGCTAATGGTTTTTTATCTGTTGTCTATTTTCTTAATGGTGAGTTATATAGTGGTTGTTTATATTCGGTGAGATTTAGTAGTACCTTGGTTTGCTTTCTTTGCATGGTTCCGGACCATTTTGGGTCATGTTTTACAGGGTTTTGATGCTTTTTTCCATTGAGTTATCATTGTTCTTTTGCTACATTGCTCCATGGTTTCCACATTCTATGCTTTAGAGTGCGAGTGGTTTATTTGCTCCTTAGCTTTTTTGGTGTCCTTGATCATTTCACCTATATGTGCTTTCATCCTTTTTGAATTACTAAATCACCACCATTCCCTTTTGTCACGAAGGAAGTTCCTTTGGTCTCGATAATTAGTCATTTCCTATTAGCCGTTTATCGCTTTTATTTTTTGTCGTTTCATTTGCTCCATTTGCACTTTCATCTTGCCTTCTTTGTACCATTGCCTTAAGCTACTCTTTCAAACTCCATTGCCTTCATTTGACTCTTTACCATGTTTTATGTACTCTCTTTAGATTTTTGGTACCATGGGTTTCAATTTTTCGTTTTCCTGCCTAGTTCTCTTCTTGCATTTGATGAGTGCGAATTTTTGGAGGGTTTTTCTGGGAAGGGTTTAGAGGGTTTATTAGATTGTGTCTTCTTTTTTTTAATTTTGTCAATGGTTCTGAGGTATAAAAGATGCACTTCTAGACTACATATTATAATAAATATAACTACAGCAAAGTAGTATATTGTCCATACCATTATACTAAATACACCATACTCCTTACTATGTTATGTCCATACATCATACTGCCCATACTATTATAATAAATACTAGTAAACGTGTGCCCGGCGTTGCCGGGCTAAAATCCTACCATGTATTTTTGCTTGGCCTTTAAGATCTATACGTGCAACTTTCGACAACACCACATGTTGATACTGGACGAAACCACCTCAGGACGAAACCAAAATGCAATTGTGTTTGTTTTGTATTTTCATTATCTATCCATTTACTTGAGAATATTGCTCCAATACAATAATTGAATTTGTTATAGCTGCTTCTTATCTATGGAAAAGTAAAAGTGGTTGCATAGTTTGCAATTCAATGAAGAGCATTTCTCTAGCTTGTTCGGGAAGGTTTTGGGAGAGTGTTATTCTGCCAGGTTATATTTGTGAGGGTCTTAAAGAGAGAGTGTTAGTTGTCTAGTAGTGCTTGCACTATAGACATTCAAGTCAAATTAACTTCATTAACTTGAAAAGTGAAGAGTGCAAGTCCCTATAGCGAGTTCCTTGCTCATGCTTGTAAGCAATTTTGGATGCATCAAATGAAGAGTTTCTAACTCCATTGTTGAAATGGTAGCCATCAATTTTTGCAAAAACATATAAGGAAAATTTAACCTCTATATATCAGCCACAAACCAGCCTTTTCTGTTGAATAAGCATGCTATTGGCAGTATTTAAGTTGGGAAAAGGGTACAGCAGACCAGATTTACATGCAACTTCTATAATTCTTAGCACTTTAGTTTTCACCATGATTAAGATGATATAGATTTATTTGCCATGCTCTCTAGATGCAAGCCCTCAAAAGTTTTCAAGGAAGACCTCATAATTTGCACAATAGTATCAAAAGCGTCAAGATTATTGCGGAAGAAAAGAAATGGTAGTAAATCAATGAGACCTTGATCATAGGCAGCAAATACTTGAGAACAAACTGCACCACTTGATACCCAGCTGCATAACAATTGCAATTTAAAGAGTTAATGGAGGATTCTTTCCATATGAAATACAATCACCTAATAAAGTAAGGGCAACAAACGTATCAGATATGAGAACATATCAGACATAGAAGGTAGCATCTTCTAAAACAATCATCAATCAAATGTGGAAAATTTATTGAATGATTGCAACCAGGCAGCCCCCTAAACATCTATTCCTCAAGCCAACAACAAATTTATGAACCCAGACCCACCACGAAATAATTAAGACATGAGAAGGAACATATCAGAAGGAACACATCAGACATAGAAGGCAGCATCTTCTAAAATAGTCATCAATCAAATGTGAAAATTTTTTGAACAGGTCTATTGAATGATTGCAACCAGGCAGCACCCTAAACCATTCCGTATTGTGAACCAAATAGTAAAAATGGACCTAAAGCTTAAGGTCTGCAGTGTCTATGACCGTTTGATGAAGATAAGGATTGAATGAGAATGTCTAATTTACATAATAAAAAGTTGGAAGATTTTTTACATGTTCAACAAGCATGTGTTCAACCGCATGACTACGTGTTCAACAGAAAACTTTCATTTGCAAATTCCAGATACATATACAAATAATGAGAGATGCCAGATACAAAGAATGAGAGATGCCAGATACAAAGAAAAATTAATGAGATTTTTAGCAACATAGGAAGAGGCCAGGAAGAAAGGCTCATACTTCGTGTGCTGAGAAGGCTTCTCTAAAGGCCGGGAAGGCTCACATTTCTGAAGAGGCTGAGAACGCTCATAGGCCGAGAATATGCCGAACAGCCCGAGCAACTCCAGGTTTTAGAAGGGGCTGCATGCAAACGGGTGCATATGATAGAGGCTTAATGTTCATCAACTGCTTGAGGTCTTTTTACCCTGGATCTAGAGGGATGAAGCAATCACGGCAAAAGAAAGCACAACCCAAAAAAAATTTACCTGAAAGAACCTCACGATCAATGTGCTCCAACACAGATTCGGCAATAGGGAATCTATGGCACATAGAGAAGTATACGAATGGAGCTGATTGTCACATGTTTGTAAAGCTGATTTTACGTTATTCACAGAAGACATGACAATGGAAATTTAAACTGCACTTAGCTCTTATGGGCGAGGAATACTTTTCAGATGCGTTTTACTGCATGCAAACAACTAAATGAACAGGAAGAAATGACGTACTTGTTGGGCTTCACATCATTTGCAGATGACTGTGCGCACCAGAAACACAAGATTAAAGCGGAGAACAAAAGCTTCCATACCTCTTCTGTTCAGAGAAGTTTAATAACATTTTTAAAGATGTTCTGGTCCAACACTTTGGAAGTAGAGGTGATGAGAAATGTGAGAACACCACATTTGGCTGGACATTCACTGCGAATCTGAAAAGCCTGTTATGTAAACCCAAGAAAGTCTTTGCTGGATATGGGGAGATGGAATGCCCCTGTGCTAACCCAACCTTGGCTAAATATGTGGACAATAAAATTGGACATAGTACATAACCGCACCTTAAGAAAATGGCTAAGCCTTGGACCTAACCATATCCCTTTGTGAAGTTCAAGAGTGAACTGCACCAAACTATTGATCAGTTCTTTGGCTTACACAGACATGGCAACCATAATACAGACACAGCACTAGGCATATAATAAGGCATCGTATAAGCTGATTATTAAATCCAGAGGTATGAAAGGCTTACATAAACAGAATTAGATAACGTAGACATCAAAATGTGAATCGGATAAAACACCTTAATCTAAGAGGAACTCACTAGGTCTGCCAGTCTTTGCCATGACTTCAAAAATCTTACGCCATCAGATTACGGCGACAAATTTGTCGGTGGGTCAGATAAATTAACAACAGACTAAACATATGCATTTTGCCTACCATCCCAGAGGAGGTGCGCCGCCGCACTAGGTCTGCAGGTCGTTGTGGTGATGCATTCAAACCAAAAAAAACCCAACCATTCTTACCTTTCTGGAGGATGTGCGCCGCCGCACTGGGTCGGATTGAAGCTGGAGCAAGGATTTAGATATGAATGCAGCTGAAAATGGTCATGGTAAATCTCTCAGAAATTTGTCCTCACAAATCACAGACATGTGTTTTTCCAAAACAGATCTTACCTTACTGAATGGAGTGCGCCGCCGCACTGGGTCGGATTAAAGCAGTAGCAAGTGTTAAGATTACAATGCAGTTGGAAAAAATCATGGAAAACATCGTGGAAATCATGGAAATCATGGAAATCATGCAGCTTATTCAAATCGAGCCTATCTTGTTGGATGGAGTGCGCCGCCGCACTGGTTCTATAATCAGATTTTCGGATGATTTTCGGAGACGTATTTTGAAAAGGGTGAAAAAAGAGACATTAATTCCCATACAGGTTTCACAAATAACAAAACATCTATTTTTTGCAAAAGAGGTTGCAAAGCCATTATTCAAATTCTTGCTTCTCTTATACATTATTTTTTAACGCCTACATTTTCACACGTCCTAAAATATTTAAACGTTTTAAACCGGCTGAAATTATTGCAGATGGAGGTAGCTATGGAGCTCACTGTCAACAACTTGATAACAACTACTGATTGTGATGACATACAGTTGTGGGGGAGAGATAAAATAGACAATCTTTTGAAGCAACTTCAACCTCTTTGCAACAAAAGAAGGTATTCTTATTCTCAAGTTTAAATTGTAACTATTTGATGCTCTTTATTTTCTAAAAATTGGTTCTGTTGTAGGATACGCCAATGGATAAATAAGAGTCTTGAAAGTAAAGTCCACCAAAAAGATGAAGTTGGAAAGATCATATACTTAAAACAGCACTGCAAATATCAATTCTTCCACGGTTCCAAATTTCCATACCAACTTCATGATGAAGAAAATGGTGATTGCTATATCTTCAAAATGTCCAGCGGGGAGGCGAGGCTCTGGAGTGGAACTCGTCAATCGAATGCGTCCAGGAGGAGATTTAGAAAACTCTTGGGTACATTTTGACCACGTAAAACGCACTGTTGGGTGGACTACTTTAGCATGTCATGTGTATGACCCAAGGTGATATTTTTATTTATCATGTTTTTCACTTGCCATTTCAAAGTATTTATTTACTTACTGTAATTTCTGAAATGTACAGTATGTGTTGCCTTCTTACAATAGCACGAAAATGTACAGTATAGCGTTGCCTTCAACGACACACAAATAAGTACATATTCCAAGAGCATAGACAAGAGCATCTAAATTTGTGCAGGGCATGGAGATCAGCACCCACTGCGAGAGGATCTTGAGGTTGCTTTTCAAAATATTGTGGGTTGGTGGCTGGAAAAACTAGCCCGCCGGACATAAGTTCATTAGGCTCGTGGCTAGCATGGTGGCATCAAAGAGTGAGCGGATGGGGGCAACTTCATGGAGGATGGAGTGAATCTAGCAAGCTGCGGCTCAAATCCCCTAACACTAATCTATCGGAATCTGTGCATGCTAGTTGGCTAGCATCAAGAGAATGCGTGAATAAATTATCTTATGCGATGCATGCTTATGCGATCGGCGGATTTGTCTTTGCAAAGTGCAAAGTGCAAAGCACATAGAACACAATTTTGTTGGAGTAGGTCCGGGGATGGATACTTAATGCGCGGAATGGGCACTCCGGTGACTAATAGCGTTACTCCATCTGCTTGTGTCGACCAAATCATACTCTGTACAAGGTATGTAGCATCTACCTAACTAGAGTTAGGGTAGATGCTTTCTTTAACATCTACCTAACTCTAGACCAAAGTATGGGCCCTCTTATGCGGGGCGATGGCTACGGAACCCACATCCTTGTTATATTAGTACTATCTCTAATATTTGATGATGCTACATACCTTATGCAGGGAGTATGATTTCTTTGCGGGGGAATGGGCTATTAGAAGAACAGGCACAGTAGTAAAATAAGATGTCAAGGTAGAATAAAGTCAATGGTCGAAGATGCAATCTGAAATTAATAAAGTTAAATAGAGTCTACTATTGCACCATGCTTCCTTTGGACAAAGGAAAGTAAATGGGAGAGAGGTCACACAAAGGTTTTGGTTTGGTCCTCAAAATGTGCGACATACTTACTATCATTGCGGGCATCATAGCCATACCAACTCGTCCGGCCAGATTGGCCTATGGCAAAGGAGTAAATATAACTAGTGCGAGTTGGAAACATTGGAGAGAGGGAACTATTCCGTTAGAGGATTACCCCCACGGAACTCAATGCCCGATATGGCTAGTGTGAATTCTTCTACTTTGGCCGGCTCTGTCCACTTCATGGAGCGTTTTGGCAAAGCGCATGAGCAGGGACGAGGAAGCTTTGTGTAGAAGCTGAAAAAAAAAGCTTAATCAAGCTTTACAAGCTGGAGTGTGATATTGAATCTGTAAAGGTCAATATCACCTTGCGAAGATGTTGCATACCGATTCGTCGACCCGGATGAAACTTATCGGTGAGGGTATGCAAGCATCCCACTGCACATGCCGGATTTCATGGGTAGAGAAGTGAAAAGGATATACATTCCATGCAAACATCGATGTATGCGTATTTGCGAAAGTCACGAACCCGACCCCGGGTTTTCTTGGACATCATTCAGCTGTATTTGAGGAGGATGTTCTCAAAGGGTTCTCGCTTTGGGGAAGCGGTTCTTGGTAGGAAGATTTCCATATCAAATTATAATAGTTATTAGTGTGGTAATCAGCAATTTCGCTAAATGTTGACTCAAACTAATCTCATTATGGTATCATGTTCATTAGATGAACGCAAAATTGTTTTATTTTAAAAGGTCTTATAGCCACAATAGAATATTCCTAAGAATATTCTCCCATGGAACCCTCAAGCCATCTCAAAAAAAAACCCTCCAAATAAAATTCCCCATTTGATAATCCTATGTTTTTATTCGTTTCCAACCCTTGGTTGCTTTCGATTCGACTGGTTGCTCACTTTTTTTTCTAGGATTTCCAAATTTTAAAAGTACTTTCTGCCGTTATTTACGGTTGTTCAAGTTTGTTAATAGGTTTCTTTATTTTTAGGCGTTTTTACTTTTGTCATTTAGGTATTCTTTTGGCCCTTTTACTCTGTTTTGTGCTTTTATGTTTTCGCTTTGACCCTTTGTTATTTTCGTTTTAGATTTATTACGCTTGCTCAATATGTCCTATTAGCTTCATTGCATTCTGTTTCATTTTGTTTGCAATGATCCTTGTGGACTCGTTTCTCCCTGTCTTATTCCACATTTTCAATCTGTTCTATTAGATTCGACTTGCTCCATTATGGGTTGTTGCGCTCCTTTTTGTTATACGCTCCTCATTATCTCAGCAACTCTATTTGATGGCATTTCTCTATTCGGTTGTGTATGCCATGTTCCCTTCATTGATTTCCTTTGGCTTGTTGTTTCCTTTCACATTACTCCTTTAGTTGCATCGGTTCCTTCTTTGTCTTCTTGCTCCTTGTCTTTTTTGCTAGTTAGGATAGTTAGGATTTTTTGTATCTTTGTTAGTGTAATATGTATTGGTGCATTGGCCATTTGCCATCGTCACTCTATTGATGTCGTCGAGTTCATGGCTCATTTTTCATTTTTGTTGTACCATGGTTCCTTTCCTCATCTCTTACCGCACTTTTCCATCTGCTCCTTCATTTTTATGCTTCTCTTCCATCTTCCACGATAGTGTCCCATTGTGTCCTCCTTTTCTCCTTTTGTCTGGGTTCACCCTCTCTGTACCTTCAGGCTTTGTGGTCGTTCCGCTTTTACCATATTTTCTATCAGCCTTACATGTGCATTCTGTTTCGTCTTTATTTCAGTGACCCTTATAGTCTCATTTCTCCCTTGCTTTCGAACAGTTCTTCATTTTGGCTTCCTTTCTTTCTTTGTCCATGTTGAGATTTGTTCCTCTTCTATCGGCCGATATATATATGTTGTCATAGGACCCATCCTAGGAATGCCACGGTTCTATTGCGATAGCAATAGAACCGACATTCCTTGGATGGGGACGCCCCTTTTTCGGACTCCCTATTTATTTAGCATATTTTCATTTTTTCGTCATCGGCGTTCTCTTGAGCTAGTTTTCTGCTTCTTCTCTATCCTACCAGTTTCCGCGTTTTGTTTTCTCATTATCCCTTTCTATTCCATTTCCTTTTTGTCCGTTGACCATCTTTGTCTATGTTTCCATATTTTTCGGGTCCCTCTGTAGCCTCTTGATCTTCCGTGGTTTCCTTTCGATGTTTTTGATAGTGCATATGTCCTTATTCATCAGTTTTCTGGATGTGGCACTTTAGCCTGTGAGGCCTACTCAATATCTCATTCTTCTGAGTCCGTCAAATCTTACGTACTTTTAGTCGTCTTGCGGCCTTGATATCCTCCGTCTTTCTTTCTTCTTTGAGGATATATATTTTTTATTTCCATTTTTTTTTCGGTGTGTGGCGTAGCCTCCGCGACTTCTTATCATGTCATTCTTTCTTAGCATGGCTATAGCCTACGTGACTTAATTCATTTTTTTCTCGGACAATATTTATTATTCATTTTTCCTGGATGTGGATCTGTCTATGTTGTGGCTCGGTGTGTCGGCTTTAATACGCATAGTTTTTTTCTCGGCATGGTGTCATAGCCTCCGAGACAATCTTTGTTATTGATTTCCTCTCGGTAGCCTTTGTAGCCCCGAGGCGGCACTAATCGGATGGTTTTTTTTTTCCTGGGCGATGGTTTTTTCCGCGGACGGTTCCCGATTGGTGTTGTTGTTTCTTCCCTCGGCGTGGCCCAGGAGCCTCAAGTGCTATTATATTTTTGATATTTCGCTTGGCGCGTGTCCAAAGCCAGCTCCTAACTTTCGCGGGTCATTCTCCTTTGCATTCTCTTTCCACTGCGGTTCTTTCTTGCGACTTGCCCGGCTTCAGCGCCATCACGTTGTCTTTCAACTCTTTTCTTGGCAGATGTATGCTAGTAGCGATCCACGGAACGTTGGTGGCCATTTGTCATAGGGGTTTGTATCCGATGGGAAGCGGTCGCGAGTTCTTACCCTTGCTTATACCAAGTAGCGAAGAATCACCCTCTATTACGGATGAGAAGCATTTACTAATTTTCTCACCTTTGCATAGACCATGTGGCGGATACATCATCTTTTTTATCTTGTATTCCTTAGTCTTATCATGCTCTCGATGATTGTCTAGTTTTGAGACACTAAAATTTCAAGTTTTTGAAGTTCTACTCGGTGGGGTTTCAATTTGTACTCAACGATTTCAATTTGTACTCAACGATTTTACAAAGCTCAATGAGAACACCACTTCACTTGTACCGATATATATATGTTGTCATAGGACCCATCCTAGGAATGCTAGATTAGGTTGTGATTATGACAATAAGTCTCGTAGAGCATCATTTATCACTTGTTTGCAATTTGCATGCATTTGAAGATGTTGCCACGAAAATAACAAGACAAAGAGCATAGATGCATATAAAGGTATGACTAAAGTAGGAAATTCTTCTTTATAGTTATATTTCCTTCTTTATTAGAAATGCAAGATGAAGTGTTGTTGCTATTGAGCACCATAATGCTTTTCAAGTGCCTTGACAACTCAACTCAACTCAACTCAACTCAACTCAGCGAAAGCGGAGCGGAAGCGGAAGCGGAAGCGGAGCCCAGGCGGAAGCGGAAAGCGGAAGCGGAAGCGAAATTTAGTCTTTGCCTCCGGACATTTTCTTGGCAAAGGATAGCATGCATATCATCGAGAGAACAAATTTTAACATTCATCAAGAAGCTCTTTGGAGGAAAATTGTTATTATGCATTTAGCATTCCATGTACATCAAAAATGTGTTGAGACGACTTAGGATAGTTTTACCCTAGTTTGGGTTGATCGCCCACAGGATCCCAAATGGATTCCCTCCTCCGGGATCCCCATGCGTGATACCTTCCTTGAGGTTCCCGCGATCAAGCTGCCACGATTAATGGGTTCTGAGCTAGAGATAAATGTTTTTGTTGTGTCGAAAGATAAGTTACTTTCTAGATTGAGATTTTCTAGGCGGGGGGCGATAAATAGACAAAGAAGAAAAAATCAATTTTACATCATGACATCGGCGAAACTAGGTCTAAAATCTAGCTAATAGCACCTTATTATGGGTGCAGTGGCACAATCATGAACATTGGTTATTCTCACGGGATGGAATCACCTGCACGTTGGATTGGGCACCACATCGACCTAACAAGATCTAAAATGACACAGTATTATTTTGTGCCTTGTGTTTGAAAATAAATTTTACCTATAATGTGGTGATACATTCGCGAAGATAAAGAATCACAACAAAAAATTCTTCCCAAGGAATGAACCATTTATGGCGCCGCGATGTAAGTCAAATCTGCTGCGCATTTTTTGAGCAAATTCTTACCTGTTCAACTCATCTAATCAGTGGCTCGATTCGATTTCAGTTGTTGCAATCTGGCGAAATCAGTAAGCCTAATTTAGACATGGGTGGTCTAAACCAATTTGGAGCTGGAATCGGACGACAAACATCTCCACTCAATGGCGACACGATCAACTATCTGATTCGACATAGTTTTGTGATTCCAGGATGGAATACCTTCACAACATATTACCACATTAAGGGATAGCAAAGGGTTTTGTGATTCCATGCGGTATCACCAAATTAAGGAACAAAATATTTTTACCCGGTTATTGTGATTCCATCATAAAAATTCCATCCGCGGAATCACCCGGGGCCGAGACCGGATTATCCGTGCAGCCCCCATTATCCGTACACGGCGGTTAAGCTTTCAGTCATTTATACCTTCGGCGGAATCACAGCTTTGCTATTAGCCCGGATGGAATCACCAATTCACGATTCTTGAGATGGAATCTTGCTCATGTATTCCACGGGGCGGAATCCTGGCAAGTATTATTTATTTCCGCGAGAGCGAGAATCACAATCGTGTTATTCGGGCGGCGGAATCACAACTATTGCGCGGATGGAATCCGCGAGCGATGCGATTCGGTGAGGATGGAATCACCACTTGCGTATCACAGACGGACGAATCACAACATTGCTATTGGCGGATGGAATCACAACCATCGCGATTAGCGTTGGAATCACAAATGTAGATTCTTAGGATGGAATCACCGAATGCATTAACATGGCGATTATCACAACAGCGCTATTAAGGTGGACGGATGGTTCAATCCGGTAGTTTATGCACGATTCTATAAAAATGGTTGAGGATGGTTTAAGCTAAAAGCCCTCGTTACTTGAAGATCATCAATGGTGCAAAAAAGATTAGCTATTCCATTTTGTTTGTGCATGTCCATTTGTTGTCACTATACCTTTGCCCAAAATTTTCTGTTAGGATTTGAACCCCTTGCCAATGTCGGCAATCTCCTTCAAATTTCCTTCAAAAGCAAGAGCAAGAAATAAATAGTTTTCAAAGCAAGAAATAGAATAAAACCCCTTCTTACAGAAAATGTTATGCGGCTCTAATCTTTCCAATAGGTTTTGTTGGGAAATCCATACACACAGCGAGGAGGCGGTTACTTTGGTTGCCACTATCTTGCCACCATCCGACCAAATTAGTGGCATGCCATTTGTTGCCCATACTCTCACTATGTTCTCGTCTCTTTTTAGATTAGCGAGCCCAAACTGGGAAAGAAAAAACATAGGCCAGTTCTAAGTGTTAGGAATCATCGATTACTGCTTGCAAAAAAGCGGCGGCATAACGCGAAAATTGACGGCTCTAAAGAACCTGCGGAATCAGGCTTGGCTCTACGAACCCTACAGGAAAAGCCGTCGAGCTTACGCAGTTATTCTTACCTTTGGATCTTAAATCACGGTCCACATGACGCCCGCCCGGCTGACCACTTCCCTCAACGGCAACGCCATCATGCCCACCACAATCTCGCCTGCGGTTGCATGATTCGAAGAATGCCGCAGTTGCACATGCATAAAGGCTAAACCAGGCAAACTCTCTGCAAGGCGGGCGCCGTTCACGAGGATCCTTGCCGCCTTCTTGAGATGGTGTGGATCTTTTCACCAGTTCATGTCTACACAATGCCAGCATAAAAAGTTCATCTGCGAAAAGAAACTCATCTTTAGATCTGCTTGTGAGCGCAGGCTCAGTATCTCGGCGGTGTGCGCCGCTGGCCTGCTTGCCCGTTATTAATGATCGCACCTCCGCGCATCGGTCGCAAAGGGAGAAGCACATACGCAATTCCAGCCTGCCAATTTCGCATTTCAGTATCTAAGCGTTAAAAAACCGGTAGTGTTTCTTCCTTGAGATCTAACTTCTGGATCCATTGGAAGGCGGCCATGGCCGACACTACACCGAGGCCTGGGACGTGGGGTGATTTACTGAATGTCGGATGGTGATCCGTCGCGTAGGAATAACGGGCGATGATTCGTCCAGGGGTGAAGTATTTGGCGGATGTGATTACCGGGAAGGTATATAAAGCGGGCGACCGGGATGCCGGACCCTACAGACGGATGTTTTGCGGGATCGTGAAGAGTACGCTGGCGTTGTCATGCGTCTGCAGCAAGGGCCTGGGCGGTCCGTTCCGATCTGTGATTACGGGAAGATATGCGATGGAATCCACGGTAGCAATCACAGCCAGGTTCTGAAATATTTCGATGGGCGTAAATTGCTTACCGCAAGTCATGGAAACCATAGGGCTTGTATGGAATAGCATCAGCACGTAAGCAACGCGCGGTCAAAATACGGCCGTATGGCATCGCTTCCTCCGTCGGATATTCCGAGATTCGCTTACAGACGCTCCAGCATCCAGGCGCAGAAACTAACCGGTTGTGATGATGTTCCGCATCAAGCGGGGAGGGGCCCGTAGCCGTCCATTGTGATGCACAGGCTGCGACGAGGACCAGAATCCATTGGGACTTGGCAGAGGACCTCTGCCGGGCAGCTGTCTACAATTTCATTATTTTTCTTCATTTCAGGCTCGATTTGAAAATGCGGGTTTGGGAAGGAAGCCCGTTTCTGACCCTGTCATGCCCTTTACTCCCCTCTCTCGACTGATAACAGAGCCGCCATTTATCTTTCATAAGCTTTTTGGGCTTGACATTTCAGTTGGTCCCTGCTCCGGCCTGGCCCAAGCGGTTTCTTTGCATTCTTTCTGGATCTTCTAGGGTAATGGTTTGTCTTATTCCTTTGGTCGTCTCCTCTTGTTTTGTTTTGATGAATGATAAGTTCTTCTTGTTTGATTATGCGGAAATATTCCTGTAGGCTAAAGGAATAGGTAAAACAAGTCCGTTTCTTTTTGTAGTCTAGTTACGGGCCTATGGTGCTCCAACCTTTCTTGAGGATTTCCTAGATTGACAATGCAGATGATCAAGCCCTAAAAGCGGTTCTGTTGCGACATATTGAGCATTTGTGTTTATTGTTTCTTCTGTCTCATAGTCAATGACCTTTTGGTTCAATTTCATTTCTATTTTCTAAAATCATTTCTAATTTCAGCACTTATATTTCAGGCCAATATGCAAACATACCTTATGTAAATCAATACTGATTCATATATATTGCAGCGTAAATTTTGGCTGTGATGGAACCTTCCAGGCCACAGCAGAGACTTGAAGAAGCCGGGCATGAGCACCAAGTGGGAATCTTGATACCGATCCTGAGGTTTTGGAATGTGGCAGGTACAAATGATATTTCAGTGATGGTGGAGAAGATTCAACCATAGGGCCATTCTTAGTCTTGGGCATCAGGCTAAGCAGCTAACTGGTGAAAACACTAGTTCAATATTTACCCAATACCAACATCTGGAATAACTGTACAGTGTAAGTTGTATTTCTCTACAGTTACACCGCAGCTGCCATCAGTTTTAATTGAACTATGAAAATTTATCCAAGCTGCCTTATTGCTGCAAATCTCGATACCAAATCAAGGTTTCTACCATTCACACGATTTGATCCTCGATGCATTTCCTCCTCCCGTGGCTTTTAATCAAACTTATGCAAGACTATTACATGCTGCTATGTGATTTTCTAGTAGCTACGGGCTCTTATTTCTATGCTCAATATCTCCCAAGCAATCTATTCTTGGGAGGTAACAGATTCTGTCTATTAGTTTCTTTAAAACTTGGGCTTCTTACAGGGTTCTTGATTCCTCTTTGAAAAATTTATTGTATGCAAGTGTCATTTGACAGTCCTGTGCGCCCAGATGCTACATTCAGCGCCTGTGGCGGTCTAGATCATACTAACGTGCCTATTGTTTTGTTTTACACTGAAACTGGTTGGCCTTTAGGGGAATGGAGTGACGAGGATTTCTACAGACCAATGCTGCTACTACTAACAACAATCTCCCATTAACGCTGTTCTCTTAACCTGGTGGAACACCTAGAGGCCAGGGGTGCTGTATATGTATACGAGATCTTCTTCAACGGATGTGAGCCTACTTCAAGGAAAACTGGTATTTAACATGTCAGACCATACAACACCCCTATTTATACTCTGCAGTACCCACAGGAACAGAACTACTACGGGGTTAACATTTTCTATGAACGGTGCATTGCCAACCGAAAGGAGGGATTGCTCCAACAGCTTGCAGGCTGCTCTTGATTATGCATGGTCAGGAGGCGCAGACTGCTCGCTTCAGCCTGGAAAAGTTGCTATTTTCCTGATAACGTGTGGCGCTCCAGTAACTATACATTCAACAACTACTACCAAAGGAGCTTGCTACTTGAAGGCAACTGGCTCTGTGATTTTGCTTGCTACGATTACTATCTTACCACCATTGGTCCCAGTGCTTCATTCTTTTCTCTGCTTGCTTTGGTAATCCTCTCAATAAGTTGCTTGGTATTTTGTTTCTAATTTGGTACTGGCCTGCAATATAATATACTTATCTCAAATAGCAGATTTTTCTGTCTACATTTTCCCTACTCTTCACCTTTGTGCTTAATCTCTATGCTGATGATCCTGTTTTCTTTTGCAGGTGTGCCTGTATGTGTACCAACAGTGATCTGACCCTCCTAAAAATGACGGTTGTAACCTAATACTTCTATCAGTTCTTTGGCAATATCATTTTCTACTCTACAGCATTAGTGATATATGACTTAAATTTGGGCTGCAGCTTTTGCAGCGTTTGTGCAGCATCACATTGTAGACATTATGCAAAATGCCCTGTGAAGAGGAGAAAGTGTGGTTTTGGCCCGACCAGTTCAAGAAAGCCGCTGGTGGCGGCAGGTTTGTGTACACTGCACTTTTGTTGACCTGGCAGAAACATAGAATGGAATTTGATGAGTCCATGAAGGTATAACATGGAATACTCAGTTTTGTAACTTATGACGCGCTTAAGGAAATAAAGTTTTCATTATTAGGAGTCTTGGATTCTCAGAGTCATTCTAATATTTACTCTACTGTGTAGAATCTTCATCGTGTTTGGCAACGTTGAGACCCTTTTCTCCCATGCCATGATGTCTTTCAATGGTATCCTGCAGAAAAAAGGAACTAGAAAAGGAAGAAACCCTTTGTCATATTTGTCAACAAAAGCTTAATACCATTTTTTGCAGAGACTGAAATCATATATGAAACGGGGAATGTTAAAAAGAACTGAGCAGTCAATGTCATCATGCTCGACTCTGCTGAAAGGCAAGCAAAAATAATGGGATTGATTATAGATTCCTGAGGTGAAATCTTACCTTATTTTAATACATAAACCTTCTGGCTACACATGCGCAGGTGCCAAGCAAATGGAAATACAGAATATTTAACTTGATATATAGCTATTCAAGTAATGAAGTTACTGCTGATAGAGACTACGGCTGATTAAAATTCGGTAGACTGATGGAGATCAGGAGAAAAAGTGGAGGTTCTGGTCTAGTTTGTCTATTTCAAAGGTACCTTGCCTTGTAAGTAGTAGTTTGTTTGCTGGGTGTGAGGAGGCCAGCTGTAGAATGCAGGTCAGTTAACAGCTTTTCTGAGTCATGACTCTACCATATGCTTCTTCCTGCAGAGCCTTTAACAAAGATACCACTTTGCAAGGACTTGCTTTGCATCAGCCTGGCCCTTGCTGCTACTAGTGCTACCCAGGTATATCTATGCCTAATGCAGCTCATTTCTTAAACATTTCATGACTTTGAATTCCCTGCACCGAGCTGTTGTTATGCCACTATACAATCACTATACGATACATTGCTACCTGTGGACCATGTACAATTGCAGAAAGTGTTTGTGATGCAGATGGCACATTGCCTACCTTTGTGGACCATGTATACAATGCCATCATAATTAGAAATACCAAGAAGGGGTATTTGGTAGGATGCAGATGACTTTGGATATAAAGTTATGTTTGACATTTTGAAAATATTCTCCTCAAAAGGGAATCCTATTATTTTTAGGCAACGTCCTTTAATGTTGTCCCTCTTTATCATATTATCAAGATATAAGAGGATCAAATGGCACATGGTGATGTGGTCGTGCAATCCTCAAACACATGAATGTGCATCCCTAGATTAAAATCCCTCAGCAGCACAATATATATTGATACAATATGTGATGCTGGTAAAAATCATCCAACAATTTAGAATAGAGTGATATGGGTCTTCCAGATATAGGGCATGCAATCTAACTCCCTTGACATCCTGCCCAGATAACCATCAAATGATTCAGATCGGAAAAATAAAACTAGTAGTAGAAGAAGGTAAAGGAGCTACCTAAAAGGAAGGAGTTGTATGGGAATTTTGGATCCACATTGCTGTGAAGCTTTTACACCACTTAATTGAAGTGGTATGTGGATCATAACTGCTAACTTTTTGGGGCTGCAGCAACATCCGTTATTCAACATCCATTACTGTTGTGCGTAAGATGTATGGCTCCCAAATAAGTATGGCAATGAAATCAATAACATCCTTGGGCATATATTACGTACAGATTAGAATGCTATAAGAAAGATGCTATGAACTCTGTACGTAAAAGGTTTACTAAGGCAATGTAAAGTCAAGAGAAATTGAACACACGTCAAAATGTTGAAGAATACTACGTTAGGGAAAAAATTAACAACTTCATACATGGTTTTAAAGTAGATGGGCTATTACTGTCGTGTGCACATATAACCTCTAAATATAATGTTGGGAGAGCTTGGTCTGAGGAAAATAACAGTGAAGATTTCCAGGTTGGAGAGTGCACTTTGGAGAATGCTAGGCTACTTGTTCTGCTTCTGTGGAAATATTTGCTAAGTATACCCAAATTCAGTGGGGTACACATTAGATACATTGATGTACATTAGATACATTGGAGTCATCATGCTAGCACATCTCTGTGTATGTTTAAGCATTGTACGGCCTTCGATGCCATTTATTCCATTGTATTTCATAGATTACATGCAATATAGAGAATATCGATTGTTCCTATTCTATTCCTACCCAATGTCTCTTCCATTCTCTTGCTTTTGCTTTGGCTCTACTCTGTTTCTTTCGCAGTTGTCTCAGAGATCCGCCGATACATTTTTCCCAACTTATAGTAGCAAACTAAGCTGGCATATAAAAGGATTATGACAATAGAGGAACTTGGGAGAACCATTCTGGAAGAATACTTCTCAGTCAAGAGAAAAGGCATAGGAGACGAGACCGCCTGGGCAATTGAAGCCTCCCTATTTTGATGGCGAGACTTCAAGTGGAAGAAATCCTGTCTCTGATTATGTCTCAATAGAGGGATGCAGGATATAGTGGGTAATTAAGAAAACTAAACGAATGTTGTGACGGCTGCTCTGATATAAAAACTAAAAGTTGTATGTAATAATAGAGCAATATACAACACATATGTATGTATCTTTCGAGCTATAGTCATGCAAACAGATGTCTGGATCGGGCGGCTATTCTCTTCTTTACTTGGTTGTGACGCGAAGATAAGTATAGCACAAAGCAGAGGTGATGCATTTATATATACACATAATACAAGATTGCAAGTATGTGGAGCTGTCTGAATACACATATAATCAAATAGCCTGGAGATGTGATGTATTGGCAGTTCCCAGTATGCAGTTCGAGGCTCTATTTCCTGTACTTCTCTTTTAGGTCTTGGGAAACACTTTGTTGTGATTCTTGTGACTCAAAATAGTGCCGAGATGAAGGAATCTGCGCTTGAAAGGCAAAAATGGAGTTTCGAGCCATCTAGCTATGCCTTGCGAGGGAGGCAAGATCGCCTCTATTTACAGCAGTGAGTGGGAAGGTGGAGAGGATGAAAAGGAGCACATCCCAAAGAAGTTTGTCACCGATTGATTGTCTCGGAGGAAAAAGAACAAATCGGAAAGCACTAGTTGGGCATATGTCATCAAGGCTTCTCAAATGGGCCGGGTCTGGGAATTAAGGGAAGCATGTTGTGGAAACAGTAATATTGCCCATTGGAAAGAAGGTTCTTCATTGGATTCGCGCATTAGTCTCTGAAGGATATGGATATGTTCTCAAGTTATCCATAAGTAGCGAAATTACGGTGAGATCAGGTGAAATTAAAGCCTGATTGAATGTGTCATTTCACACACTATTGGTGCATGTAAGTATAGTGCTTGCTTCCAAAACCTTACATATTTACGGAAAAACTTGTGGGTTGCCGCCTGCGACGCTGCAGTGCACAAGTTTTCTTTGATGACTGAAAGAGTTCCTTTTCTTGAATTGAAGGATACTGGTGGCCGGGCTCAAGACACTTGTAATTTGTATGAAAATTATACGGTCAGAAATCGGACCTAGTAATCTTCTCGACAAAGGAGAAGGCCTGCAGCAAAAGTCGGTCATGCTAATGTTCTAACTTTAGAAATAATCACGGCGGAAGAACATGGTTCTGTACTGGCGAGACTCGAATCTTTGTGAAGCATACCATCCTTCAGCATTACAGCAGCACCCTTGAGATCATTTTGCAGGAAATAAGCGTGAGCTAAGCAAGTGCTGAGAGCTTGTCCACTCAATGAGATCTTTGTAAATAACTGCCCATAGGTGTCTGCCGCATTGGTAAGGCAATATATTTCTGCGTTCGGTGATATGATTTTGTGGTCGGAAAACAAATTGTCTGCCTAGCAAAACATGATGCTCTTGAGGCACTAGAATCGGACAAGGAGTGGATCAAGCTCAGGCCTGCCTTGCGCACTGATGGTGGTGCAGTATCTTAGTGATCTCTTCCATGATACATGTGACCCGAGGCGGGGATCCGGCAATGCACAGCAGGGAGGCTACACTCCTGCAAAATGGTCTGCGGAGAATCACACTTTTACCTTTAATCGACAAGAGCACGCGCTTCTTGAAATTCATTTACCCAAATGCTTGCTGATGCAATTGTTGCAGTTCATGTGCCGTCTGGGTAACCGATTTGCATTGAACAGCGGACGGCTCCCAGGAAGAAACGGGCGGATAACCTCATTTCGCGCGCCTTTGGATATAAACGCACCGCCTTTTGCTGAGCATTTTAACGGCGAAAGAAAATTTGATACCCGTAACACCGCGATACACTTTTAACCCCATTAACGCATTATCGCATCCTCTATAACGCATACTTGTTGTGGGATCGAGGTAGGAGAAGGTATACACCAACTTTCGACATTTTGATGAAATTCCTTGCATGCCGCTGATCGCCCGGATGGAAACTTCGTTTCAAGACCGATGTCTCTTCTGATGATCACCTCCCTCGTTGAGCTTCAAAGATTTGGCATTGCGGACCGGCGACAGATGGCACCTTTACCGGTGGATCTGCAACAACACATCAGCGTGCAGATCCACCTCACCAATGATTTCGATCCTCGGTTCATTGAAATGCCTCCTCCTCTGCTCACATGGTGCCTGCATTAGCGGAGAACACATTCTACGTAAAGTTCTTGAAAATGATGAACTTAGTTTGGTTGAATGAGCAACTACGCGGCGATTTGAGTGAACCCGGCAAGCGACAGGGGAAGCATGGGCTTCCTCACGAAGCTCCACATTGGAAATGAAGCGGTGAGGTAGAGCTAAGCGTCCATGGATGCAAACCCATTGCTGGGAACTTCTTTGATTTGCCCATTGGTAGCGATGGATTACAAATATAACTATTCAAAAAAAAGAAAGTACAAGGGCGATGGCCGGCCTTGACAAATCTCAAACTTAGCTAGTTGCTCGGGGTTTGTGAGTCAAAGGTCTTCGATGCGATGTGTCTTTCGCGGGCATGAGAGAATATAGATAGCTTCTGCGTGTTTGCTTGCCTTAGGAATAGGTGGTTGAAATTCCATCCAAATAGATGTGGATCGGCATTTACGAATGGAGATCTTCTTGAGGACATCTATGTCACGCAACCGGTTTTAGTACCGGCCGGAAAACAAGGTATGTAAACTGGAAGGCCATTTATATGGCTTAAAGCGAACATCTTGTATTTGGTACAAGTTTGATGATGCCTTAAGCATGAAGAGTTTCAACTTGCTGTGATTCTAATGTTTGCATCAAGTGCATGGGAGGTATGTATTTGATTTTAGTGCTGCTATGTGGATGATATGCTTGCAATGGGCAGCAATCTTCTTGATGTTTCAAGCATAAATCTAAATAACTACTTGAGGTTTAAGATGAAAAAATTTGGGTGCAACTAGCTCTTTCTTGGTGTCTACGGATACATCGTGAAATGGGAGGAAGAAGGCTAATTCATTTGATTTTTGAGCAATTTCGCATGGCGATTTATGGCATGTTTCCCACGCCGCTGGGGCGGCATAAGTGTTGAAGATGAACTTTGTTTGTGAGCAATGTGATCATCTTCTCCTACCATATGGCGACTTATTTGGGGAGTTTGATGTATCTCTTGACCATAACCACGACTGTTCGTCGTTTTCTTGTGCTTGCATTAGCAGATTCAGTTAACCCTTTATTGCTGGAGTTCAAAGCATTGGCGGTACTTTAAGCGTGTTCTTCGCTATTTACGGGAACAAATTCTCTGTTCACTACCAGTAGCACGAATGTTTTATGGAGGTTGCGATGGGGTGGATAAGCCAAAAGCAATCTGCTGTAGCACGATCTTCAGCAGAGGCAAGATGATACTTTATCTACTGAACTTGCAGATCTTGTTTGTTATATTCGTTTGCTTGATGATGTTGTGGTATTTACTGACTATTCATGTTTATGGACAACCAAGTTGCATGAAAGCTGAAAGCGTCCAGGGACATCATCCTCGGACAAGCGACCCAATCAATTCGTGCCTTCTGCCTTGCCCCGGGTGCAATGGTTGCGAGATATATTTACTAAGCCCTTTTTAAAAAGTTTGTACAATTTAGATTAGCACTTGGTGTTATACCATTTGGTAACCCAGTTATCGACTAAAGGGGGTGTTAAATTCAAAATTGTACATTTAGGTACATTAGATACATTAATGTACATTAGAGTACGATTAGATACATTGAATTACATCATGTACATCTCTGGCCTGAGGTCTTTGTTTTTCAGTGGTTGACCTTTGATTGCCATTTATTCATATATTTATAGATTACATGCCATCAGAATATCCAGATTGTTTCTATTCTATTCCTATTGTGTCTCTTCATTCTTTTTTCGCTTTGACTCCTCTGTCTTTGCAAGTTTGCACAAGGCATCTAAAAATTTAGCTGTTATAATTAACCACTAAGGAACCACTATACATGTGGTTACTTATACAAAAATAATAATCTTAATAGAAACCACATATTATAGTGGTTTTATAAGTAGGATATGGTTTTCATCTTTGGTTTTTATTGCAACATGGTTTTATTTAAATTGATAATGGTTTCTAGCATGGCTTTTTTGTTAGTTTATTGATACAACATGGGTTATTAAGTTGGTAATGGGTTTATGGTATGTTTTTTCAATGCTAGACGATGATTTTCCACATTGGTTTTCTTTTGTAGTATGGTTTACTAAAGAATTAGTGTAGTTTGAAGGTGGTTTTCATTGCCAATTTAAATACCTAGTGATTATTCATTTTGGTTTTTATTGCCGAAATTGTTTATTAAAAATGACCACATTGGTTTTCTTTTGTAGTATGGTTTATTAAAATTAATGTAGTTTACAAAGTGGTTTTTACTGCCAATATAATTAAATATCTAGTGGTTATTCATATTGTTTTTCTATTGCGTAATTGTCTACTAAAATCGATTATGGTTTGTAGCATGGTTCGCGAACCAATTTAATTTGCATGGTGGTTATTTTATAATTCCCAACCAAAAAGGGTGGTTATTCATAGTGCTTTATTCATAAACCTCAATAGATATTATGCTTCCATGATGTAGATTAAATTATTTGATATGCTACAAAATTTATATTTTGTGGCTTATATTTTATATCTTCTACAAGCATTTAAGACAATCCCTCCGAAGACCCTAGAAATTTTGATGGAAATGGCTCACAATCAAAATCTTTTAATAGTGGATTTTTTTAAGATTGTTTAAGTTCAAAATAATTGGGACATTTGTATGCCCAATGATTCTAAAACAATATATCTAACCCTT
Organism: Isoetes taiwanensis; assembly: GCA_021234155.1. Classification (NCBI taxonomy): domain Eukaryota; kingdom Viridiplantae; phylum Streptophyta; class Lycopodiopsida; order Isoetales; family Isoetaceae; genus Isoetes; species Isoetes taiwanensis. The sequence continues at coordinate 111,921 of JAJEKV010000569.1, forward strand.
TGCTTCAACAAAGTATGCAAAGATGTAACGTTAATCCATGGAAACACTTGGGTAATATTAAAACAATGTCTTCAATAAGGGCGGATTTAAGGGCCTAGGTTATGTTGCGTGGTTACTAGACCTAGGCCAATAGAAAGCATGAAAATACAGAAGCCATGTTTGAGATCGATTTTCCCCAATGGTTAATGACATCCGAAGAACAATTTGTTGAACCCTAGTTTAGATGGACATAAGGTCGGCATACATTTGAATAAAAGCACAAACAAGAATGATTTAATTTCAACATCAAAATGAGATATAACAAAATGGCTTCTAACATGAGGAGCATAATGTCATTTAATCGTGCTTTTAAATAGGGGAATGATTTAGAAAAAAAAAAACATCACATAAAGCAAAAATTAGAAAGGTACAAAATAAAAAAGCTTTAGAATCTAGTCAAAATCGGTTACTCGGATCGCTTCAAATTTAAGGACATAAGTGGATCCCAAGGAAGAATTCAAAAAGAGATATGTTTTGTTGGTGCCAAGGAAAATTAAAAGATATCTTTACCTTCAATTTAGAACAAATATTTCTAAGATCTTTCCCAATAGCAAAATGGCATCTGACTTTAGCTTCCTTTCACATTCATCTAGGGGTTTAATTGTTCTTACATGTTAACTATAACACATGACGTTTAAGTTACTAATTAATGAGGGGTTTGGTCGAAGATTTCCGTTCAACCTTGTTCTCGAATCGGCACCAAATCGACTGTACTATTTTATGGTGGAGGGCATTTTAGCAAATATATAATATACAGGGATATTTTAACAGGGAAATTTTTAAAATGCCCTTGTAATTTGGAGCAATTGCCAAAATGCCCTTGTATATTCAAATATTGTTAATTTTTCTTACCCTAGAAAAAATTTTATGGCAACAAGGCTCTTGGGTATTTCGCATCAATTTTGCATCGCCTAACTAGATCACTATTTTAGCATCGTCTACACTCCATCAATGATTCAAATCGCTTTTGGCACATTTTCTTGAGGATCCGCTTTTACATTGAACAATTATGCATGCATCTCTCTTTCTACATTTTCTTAATAATCGTGTGGACAAGGTGGACAAATTTGTGGTAAGAAGCTTGATTATGGTGGCAAGATGGCTATGGATAGTCATCATGCTCATTTTTGTGTTTTTTGAAAATCTATTGCAAAGCTTTTATTGAATGGCTACATGCTCCCAGATCCTTAGAGGCCGGAGCTATAATGGATGTAATCGACTTTTTCTTTTTAATCGAGTCTCGAGATTAAAAGCTTTGGCTAGAGGGGGATCTACAACAAAACACATTTGATGTGCAACAATATTTAGTCTCTTTGTTTTGGAGCAGAACTAGTTGATCATTGGGGCAATGGAAGAAAATTTCCAAAGATTGTTGAGCTTCTTAGGAGTGGCTAGTCTAAGATGGAAAAAGGACACCATATCTACTTTGTTTAAACGGGAGTGTGCGAACAAAACAAATCCAGCAATAGCCATCGGGAGCCGTGGGCGATCCTACCGGAGTCGGCAGGAACTAAGAAGAAGGGAAAATGGTAGAGGATGCATGAAGGGAAAATGGTGGAGAGAATGATTTGGCAGCTATTAGCTTCTTCCAGCAGATAGTTTGCATGCAAGGCCATAGCTCTTAGGGTAAAAGAAACCAAACAGTGTAAAATAGGGGCATTTTGATAAATATTAGAAATAAAAGGGCATTTTGACAAAAAAAAACTAAAATACAAAGGCTTTTTTTTTTTTGCTGTGGTTGCCTAACCCCCCATTGCCCAAGATTCCTAGCTATGCCACGCGGTCGTACACGCCACCAAGCTTTTAATCTCAACCATTAGATTTCTTAATTTCTCAAGATCGGGACGGCGTGAAAATTACTTCCCTCTTCTCCCACCATCCCGATTCCTCCTCTCTCGCTTCTTTGTTGCCCATTTTGGCAACATGGACCAAAGATCTATGTATCAAAACCTTTGTTTCATTTTCCTTTAAGGAGAAGTTCCGTGCTATTGTGATCCCATCGAGTTTGGGAAGACATTTGACCAAGATTGGAAGACATTGGGGATCTCCTATTATGGCCCTAGTCTTTTCCTTTGAGGTAAAACACTTTTCTAGACACATTCCCATTTGTTTAACATTTTCCTTTGATTTGAAGACCAAAAAAGGCTATAGCAAGTTTATCAAGGAGGCACAAGACATTTTACCAAAGCTCAACCTTTTATGAAGCTTGCTTGAGTTGCATTGGTAGTTGAAGTCACACACATGAGGATGCTACCCTAGAAGTGAAATTTGCTCTTGTTCTAGCCTTGAAGTTTGGAAGACCCTTTATAGAAGTTTGGAAGACCTTAGGCTTTGAGCAGACCTATCTTCACTAGGAGGTATGAATTGAGCCTTAGAAACAATTTGAGATAAGATCAATTGCTACAGAGGTACCCATCTCTATTTCATTCCATTCATCTTACATTCCCTTTCCATATCCCAAGAGCCTTCAAAAATTTTCCCTTACCATTGTTTCCACTTTTGAGACCTTTTCTCCTCATTCCACTACTTATTTTTATTGATCCCACCTTCATTTGAGAATTGTCCCTTAGTGATCTTGAAAAACTTCAAAGGCAAGAAAACTCTTTTTTCATCCTCATCTCATCTACCTAAACCCTAGTATAGCCTATTTACACCTTTTCCCCATCTTTTTTTCCCATGACTTTTCACCATCCCTATGTTGCAATATTCATTGACCATGGGTCAAAAGGGACAAAAAATTCAAATGTTTCAGTTTGGCCTAAAAACCCCTAGATAGAAAGCTTGGCAAAAAGAGCTGACTTGGTCTTTTAAATTAAAAACCTTTGGGAAGACCTTCAAATTTGATTCTTGGGATGCGCCAAAAAAATAAAACCTATTCTAGCCCATCTACCCTATCTATTTCTGCATAGTTCCAAGTCACCCCCAATTTTTCCACGTGGCAAAGAGGGCGTGGGGGCCGGAACCACGGGCTGGTTGTCCCCTCACAGGCACTAAAGTTATGATGGGGTCAACTTTGTTCCTTATATACAAGAGCTTCCAGACTAGTCTTTGCCCGTGGGATATATCACAATTGAAAATTTTCACCTAACCCTAGAAAATAAGGGAAGTCTGCTAAATCCGCCAATTCGTTGCCTAGATCCTGACAGTTCGCCAATTTTCGCCTCAAATTAGCTCCTAAACCTTTTCGAAACCAGGGATCCTTTGTGGCACTTGATTCGATAGAAATTGCTCAATTTGGGCCTCAAATCACTCAACCGAAGCTAGCTTGGAAGAGCGGTTCTTAAGCCAAGAAAACAGATCAAATCAATACGCCCCTCGTAGATAGACCTCTGTGATCTTGGCGCTTTTTGATATTCGATATTATCTTGCTCGCTCCATTTGGATTTTGGTTTGCTTTCTGTTGTTAGGGATTGAAGACCACCGTGTGACTTGTTCGACAATTGAGGCACTTCAACTACAACTCAAAAATCATTTCATTTGGCTTCCTTTGGGGTCCGGAGATTCGCTAGATGCTCATATGAGACCTGAATTTGGCTTTCAAGCACTATTATATGTTGGAATTTGGTAAACCTCACGACACTATCAAATTTCTTGTGTTCTGATTCCATAATGCATAGTCTTTGCCTGGAAATTTATTGTCACCATTGTATATTCATCTTTTTTAATCCTCGTGATTGTGCTTTTTGAAGCTAAAAAACAAAAAACAAAACCCAAAATATTTATTTCAAGTTATATTCTTTTCAGATAGTTGCATTTCATCTTCATAAAAACCTTAGAAACCTACACATACAGAGAAAACACATAAAAAGACTTTTTTCCATTACTGTCACAGAGTTTGTTCTTTGCTTGAGGCCTCGGCTACTTACAGAGAAACTAAAACTCTTTTTTGCTATTAAAACCCTATGCACATGATATAGGGGCTATTTTGAAGCTGCCTGCACAGATCCCAACTCAAAAATTCCTTATCAAACTCCATCCGCAAAATTTGGCTCTCTGCTTTTGCACCGCCAACTTTTTGACCCGACTTTGACCTAGATTTTCTCAACCTTCCCCTATTCAAATCAAGTCAAATCTTCACCATCAGTTTCCTCTGCTTGTTGATCATCTATACCACCAATCACATCTCAAAAATCTCACAAGGTGTGTCTGCAAGGCCAATTTTTGCTCTGACAGTTTTTTTAGGGCCAGGGGACTCTAGTGATTTTGAAAACCAAGATCCCAAAAAAATGACTTTTCTCGCTTCATATATTCGAGGGATTGATCACCCTAAGTGATCTGGAGGTCCTAACCATTTTGTTTGAGCTTCCTTGAGGTTAGACTAAAATTCCGTGTTTTTAGCCTAACATTCGCTTTTTCGACTTTTTCTTTGGTAGTTTTTTCCCTTAAACTCGAACTAGTAAGTTTAATAATCTTACGCTAGTTTTCCCTTTAATAAGGTAGATTTACACAAAAAATATATATATATTTGCACGGCGAAGTAGGAGATCTGGCTATGGCGACCGCGCCACGCCTCCTCAGAACGCGGCTTTTTTTCTCAGAATGTGACCACCCAAACCGTAAGTTTTTTTCTCGCCACAACCGCAATTTTTTGGAGTTTTTTGTTGGCTTGTTATAGAATTAGAGGAAAGGTGACATTCAAAGTGACTTGACTTCTGATCCTAAGCTTCCTTCAAAGTGTAAGCAAAATTTTGTTGCAATTTCTTAAACATGAAAGTGAGCTTTAAGATGTGAATAAACGTGTTTTGCTTACCGATCATTGAATGGTTTCCACCGGGGAAAAAAAGGATACCATGTTTTTTTCTAATGCCACCAAATTCTTTTCGATAACTTCGTCCTTACTTGTGATATGTATCACGGGTTTTTCCTCAGAACGTGATAGGTTTATTTGATGTTGATATGGCTATTGATTCAAGATGCTTCTTTCCAAAAGAGCAAAACGTATAATTTTATTTTTTATTCTTTATTTTATTCTTGGTTTCACTGGCCCCACCGCTTGGTGCGGCGACACTTAAGATTTTCCCTCAAGCACCTTCATCATGAATACTATATTGTTGCAAAAGATTCTAAGTTTGCCAAATAACATTTAGTAAAAAGGTGCAAATTGTGAAGTCTTCCATGTCATGTTCTTTATGCATTCAATTGTCCCAGAGGAGGTTTCATTTACTAAGTTCTTAAATTTTATTTGAGGAGTTTAAAGTTCCAAAATGACAAGTGCATTAATCACAAATGGTATGAATGATATTCAATTCCTTTACCTTTTAGTCCAATTGTATCTTTCTCTATTATGCATGGTTATCCTCTATACTATGTCACGCAATGCCTTTAGTAACAAATATTTTCTAGAGATTGTCGATTCGGTATATCATGTTTGCAAAAAAGCTAATAAATTTTGGTGCTTTTTAAGGATGTTTGATTTTTTCTAAACCCGACAAACCTTAATTTGATTTAATTAGATGGTGATGGCAATGGCATCAACCCCCAAAAAAGTGTGTAGAAATCTGTCCTTGCATAGAGATGGTACTTTGTACTCTTGTAATGCTAGGGTTGTGTATAATTTGTGGGAACGATTTTTAAAGCATGTATCAGATTTGAGGTTAATTCCACGTGATAGGGTTGGAACTCATTAGCACCCAATGAATGTTGGAAAAGATACTGCACAAACATGTAAATTCCTCGTAAGGATATAAACCAAAAATACAACTATTGCTTTGAAACATCTTGGGCCTACTAAGTAGGTTGGATGCATAACTGAACTTTAGAAAATTTGAAAGGTCATGGTAGTCCAATGTTTAATGCTTGTTGGATTGGTTCGCGGATCGATCTTGAACATGCATTATCTCGCTTCAAACTCGCTTTTATTTGGTAAAATTTCGCAATGAAGATTCGAAAATAACAACCGGTTTGGTACTAGTTATGAACCAAGTATTTAAAGTTTAGAAGGCCCGGTTGAGAGTGGTGCGACTGCTTGTTTTTTTATGTACATGCTTTTGGAAGATAGTGTAAAACGACTTCAATGCAGATGTCATTAAATGTGAGGTCGTTGGCATGGGCCAAAAAAAAACGTGGTTTCAAAATTCTCAAAGATGCGTGGCAAAGTTAGCAACATTCTTGATGTCATTATAAATTTCTTGATATCATTCCCCGATGCAAAGTGGTTGGTCCAATCCTTATGCTACATGATAAACAAAAGTCTATTCACCCAAATATGCAAAGTTAAACGACTTTAAAGCGTGGTTCGATTGATTGCAACTTGTGAATCGGTGCTTAGAAGGTTTGGTAGGCATTTGAAAACTAGTCTTCTTTTTTCAGTAAATATTTACCAAAGGCATTATACTAGTGAAGAAATGATGTCTCACCGAAAGGTGATTTGACAACCAAAAATAGTGCACTCGCCTACATATCGGTGGTTCTGATGAAGCCCGAGCCTGAACTTTTGATAAGCTGGCGGTGAAGAAAAGACATGCCTTCTACATCACATGCGTACCATAACCCAACAACCCAAATTTGACAAGCAAAAGCCCAAATTTGATAAGCACAGTTCGACAAGCAGCACCCAAATTTGAAGAAGCGGGAGGGTTTGTGTCTAGAATGGAGCATGTCGGATTCAGTCGCCTCCAAGCAACCATCAGATCTTCATTACTTTTGTTTGCAAACGATGATTTTCATGAAGCTTGTCGACGAGGTTCCGAAGGATGTTATTTTACAATAGTGTCGATTCTTGCCACAATGGGTGGGTCCGATCGAGCCAATTTTTGAGCAACCAGTTTTTGTTTCAATACCATATGTTTACCTTGTCAAAGCCAAATTGCAATGCAAGGATCAATAACGACTTTTAATTACCATGTGGTTAACCCTTAATGGTGGTTTCCTTTGCCAATAGCTCAAAGAAGATTGACAAATTCTTATCCAAAGAACATGTTTGGTGTAGTTCGATTTCATTCCATTATCCCCGCGATTTTTATCAAAATATTGCCCTGGAGGGTTAACCAACAAACCATCTTAGATTGCATATAGTCAAGACTATGTCACAGATCCTAGTTTAGCTAAATTCTTTTTATACAATAGTTGTGAGGCTTCATTTATTGTTGGCAATTATTATTTTAGCATGATTTTATACTTCCCCATTAATTGGGTAAGGTTTAACCAACATTTATTCATCATGAAGCTAGAGGAACAACATCAAGCTTTATCAATCTTAGCGTTGGTCGCCTCAAAACAAAAAAAAAAAAAAAAAAAAAATATTTCTTAATTGATTATGGCGCCGTTTCTCCCTTCAATTTTTCCCTAACCTTTGCCCCAACCCTCGGCCTTCTTCGCTAGTTAAATTTTTCTCTTTTAACAATTATAAGAAAACACAATGGCGTTTTGCAAAAATACCGGAGGAGACTAGATGTAAATCTGGCCGATTAAAAAACTATTCTATTCTATTCTATTCTATTGTATTTTATTTCTCCCACCTTATTTGGTTTTGATCATTATTTCTCCCGCTCATTTTTTTTCCCTTTACAGAGGCTCAGACGCCATAGCCATGGTGCCCATGGCTTTTCTGGCTTTGATCAAAACGTATCCGATCTGATACGTTGGATGCATAGGAGCTCTAATCTGATGGAAGCGTCTGGGCAACTAGCCCTGCATGGCAAAGATTCACTTGATAAACTGCTCCGACTGGCCATTCCGACCGGTATGTCCCCTAAAACCTCCACTTTTAGGTTTAATCTCTTCTTCTCATGCTTTTTTCTTTCATCTTTCATCTGTTGCTTATTTTCTTTCATCCTTCGTAGATTTAATCTCTGTTTCTCATGCAATTCGCTTCATCTTTCAGGCAATGCTTCGTCTTTTTTCGTCTTTGCCGCTCCAATGTAATATGTCACTCTTCCTTTTTCGTGTTTTTTACTTGTTGGTTTGGTCTTCTGGATCTGAGGTTTGGTTTTTGTTTTGTTTCTTGTTGATGTTAGGCGTACATTTTGGCGCATTTACAAGAAGAAATCAACCGAATGTTTCTCGTCATTGCCTTACATTTCTGCCCTTCTTAACGCCCTTTTTGGACTCTATTATGGACTCTTGAAGCGGGAGGAATGACTCTTGTCACTTTTAATTGCATGGGCTGCATTTTGAGTTGATCTATTCAGCCATATTTCTAAGGTTTTCTCAAAAATCTTCAAAGGTAATTGATAAGCAAAAAAGCAAGCCAAAAACCGAGCAAAATCGCTTTTACTAACTCGAGATATGAATGCAAGTTAAACCGCCAATATTTGGCAATCGTTGTGCTTGTTTTGAGCGGCCGCTTTTACCCACATTTTTTTTCTTCATGGACACAAACGGTTTATAATAGTGAGATCAACGTCAAGCAGTTCTCATGTATGTCCTCGTCTGTTATGGTAATTTGAAACTTTTGTTTCTATAGTATTTTGTCCTCCCGCTCCTTTCTAGTCTATTCTATTCCCCTTTATTATATTCTACTTTATTCTTTTTCATTTATTGCTTTCAGATCTTCCGGATGCTTAATCTTCCTCTTTATTTTTACTCCAGAGACACGCCATCCAAACAAAAAATGCGACTTTCTACCTCTTAGCCTCTCTATTTTTTTTCCGATTAATGTTGTTATATGGTCAAGATATTCCTTTTTTTTCCAAAGACATCTTTGTTGGAGTAAGTATATATCTTAACTTTTCATTTCAATTCCAAAGGGCTATATTGATCATCCATCCGCCATTGCGTATCCCAAGTGTGGTAGGAGATATTCTTGCAAGGTTGATGCAAGTTAACCCTTTATTTTATATACAAAAATGGGAATTTTTCTTCTATTTTTATTTAGACATGTAAAGTAGATCAGCTTTTTTCGATTACGCATTTGTAGCAATGACCAAATATCGCTTTGACATGGCAAACAGTTTCTACTCCCGCAAAACACTTCATCAAGCATGTGTAAAGGGTTATAGCTTATGTTTGTTATATTTCAAGCATTTCCGTAACATGATTCAAGGATCCGCACGTTGGCCCAAACATTTTGATCATTCATTCTTTTAAAGTTTTGTTCTTTTTATTAAAATTTTGTTGCATGTTTTATTTTATATATCCTAGTTTTTGTAGTATCAAGTGCAATATTAACTCAAAATTTGGAGCACTAAAAGTACCGTCGTGATATTTCTGGAAATAAATTTATCATTCTTTAAGAGTTTTTGGAAATGGTTGGGGTTCAAATCCCCTTGCTCCCTAATTTTTTGTAGAAGCCACTACAGTCCATAAGAAACCATTTGCAATTAGTGTACTAGCCTAAACTTGGAATGCTTCAAACAACATAATGTTAGTGGTTATTATTATTGGTTTATAAATGACATTACTGGTTATCATTATAGTTTTAGTAGTTAATCATTATTATTTTTGGTTATCATTATTGGTTAACGAGATATTAATTTTCGTTATCATTATTGGTTAATAAATCACACTACTGGTTATCATTATTGGTTTACTAGTTATCATTATTAGTTTATTATTGGTTTATAGATGACCATAACAAAACCATGCATATTTGGAACAAACAAATACACCTAAGATTTCAGCTTTGCAAAACCATGTGCGTTTACCATGGCATGACTAGTGCATTTACCATGACATTTAGTCATGTCAGTTTACCACAATAATGAACCACATTATAGAATCACATGAATGAACACCATATTAAACCACATCCACAACCTTCATGTTATACCACATGGACAAACCATACACTTAAAATGGTATAATATACCACATTCATATATCAACATGCAAAACCACTTTGACAAACTCTATAAAGAAGCCCATCCATCTAACCATCTTAAAAAACTTCACAAGAGAACCTATTAGTTTCGCCACATATGGTTTTTAATGATATCAACCCACAAACATGCATTGGTTTTGTAGAATGGTTTTATAGTCATAACCATGGGAAAAACCATGTAGAGTTTTAATTTTGGATGCCTTGTGTGCACTGTCCCCTTATGCTTTGGGTGTGCATTGCATGGCTCATAGAATGAATCTTGTTTATACAAGATTGTTGATAATTGTGACAATGTTAGGAAGATTGAAGCCTTGATAAAGGACACTTATAATTTCTTTTGCTGAAGCTAAAAAAGCTATGTCTCATGCTACACATATCTTACTGTATCATGCTTATAATTTCTTGCTTTGGTATCTCAACCGTTTTCAGATTTTGCAAGTTCAAAAGATGGCAATGGATTTGACTAAGGGTAATAAGTTGTTAAAGATCAAGTTAGCACGAGATGGATATTACTCTATAAACCAATACAAAGTTTATTTTGGAATATCCTTCATTAGTAGGATTAATGGATAACCTATCATCAAAAAAGCAGCCAAGATTCTAAAAATCCCATAGTACTACTTGCTCACCTTTCGATTGTCAGAATACTTTCCTATCAAATTATATAATTTCAAATGTGGCATTTCACCTTCTTTGTAACATTTCCTTCCACCTCAAACTCAAGTATGTCCTTATACTTTTAGGTTCCAAAGATATAAATACGCCTGGCTTCCTACCACCAAGAATATGGCTATTCCAATCAGCATTTGCAATGTGGATATATCTGTTATACATCCAACATAGCTCAAGTTATCTCTCAATATATCTTGGCCAAATGTTTAGGATCATTTCTATTTACTCAATCCTTTGATCCAATCTATGTGTTCTAGAAAACACTTACTTTTCCCTCGACAAATACAAGAATCTTTCAAATCCTCCAAATCCTACTTCAGCTATAAACTTGGATGGAAACATGCACAAAGACCGCTTACAAGAACATGCACAAAACTTTAATCTCCAAATAGAGTCATTATATAGGGTAATGGCATTTTCTTCTATGTCAATTCCATAACTATCTATACAAGATTTCCAAACTAGCCACCTTGAGAACCCACGAACCATCAAATGCAATCCGCACAAACTTAACCTCAGCCTTTATATCTTATTTTAACTCGCATTCTTGTTACTTTGAACTCAATTATAATCTGTCTCAAATTGACTCAAGAACAATAGCTGAGGATATATTAACACCTCATACTCAAAGATCCAAGCATCAACTCACTACTAGCAAGCCACTTAATATCTCCTTAATGTAGAACTTAAAATTTGGTAAACGAGACCACAAGAGAAAATGTAAGTCGGGTAAAATGCCTCCATGGTCTTGAATTTCCCCAAACGCCTTGAAACACATGGCAATTAACTGTTATGTTGCATAGGGTCCGTGCATGGTTTTTCTTACTAAATTGCTTTTCAAGAGCACTATAGAATTTCCCACTATGTGATCTTTGTAAATTTCAGTAATTAGGCATGGCTAGATAATGCACTTAGGACAACAAAGATCATGCAACAACAGGGATGTCCTATGCTAAACAGAAGCTGGTAAAAATGCTTCCATGGGCCTGGATTTCCCAAACACAGTATATACGTGGCCTGTTCATGACAATGCGGGCCTACTGGTGGGTTTGACTGTATTAGAGGAAGGATATAACCAAGATGTTCTCTTTGAGAGGCAGCATATCTCCAATATACGGTAAGTCCCTTGCACAATTTATTCAAAGTACTTCTAACTAGAGGGGAGACTATCTGGTTGTCTTTGTAAAGTTGCGCATATGAGAAACACAAATAATGTATGCGAGTTTGGTCATTAGGGTTCCAGAACTGTAGTTATGCTTTTTGTTGCTCTGATACAACTATGAAATCCATGCAATGGCTTATATGCAACAATCTCTATGCCTCATCTGGAATGATTTGCCGAGGAAAGCAAGTTAATTAAGTGCCATGGTTGTCTCTTATCCTAATCTGCCTCTTTTAGGGCACAAGTTTACATTTGTGAATAAAATTGAGCTTTGTGTACACAATAGGGAACATGATATGGACTTCATAGTTTAGCATATACAAAAGATGAACAGAAACAATCCTTTTATATATTAGCTTTCTTGCAATTTCTTTTAGGGCACAAGTTTACATTTGTGAATAAAATTGAGCTTTGTGTACACAATAGGGAATATGATATGGGCTTCATAGTTTAGCATATACAAAAGATGAATAGAAACAATCTTTTTATATATTAGCTTTCTTGCAATTTTGTGCTGCGCCATGAAAAATTTGGACCATGAAAACTTGAACATTATGGTTCTGATTGCATCCCATAATTCTCAGCTATGCTGTTGTTTGCAGGTGGAATGGGCTTGCTGTGCTAAAATGGTCACGTCTCTATATGTTTTTTTTGTTACTGAAAACTTTGAACATCTTCTGGTCGTTGGAACTTTAGAAATAGTAAAAATGCATAAGAATGCATGCAGGTGTCTTTGCATGCAGGTGCAAAGGTTTTTCTCTTGAAACCCTTCGATGTGGGTTTTTTTAATCCTAGTAGTAATGATTGTACTAGCCCATTGTATGGGTCCCATGACCTATTGGTCTCCTCGTGGACGTAAAAAATCTATTCTATTCTATTCTATTCTATTCTATTCTTGCATATTTAAAGGTTTTAAAATTAAATTAATGGTTAGGAGATCGTTAATCAAGCTATGATTTTTGCCATGATGATATGAGAACACATACGTGTTGGATGTAGTTCATGCATTGACATATTGACCATCCAGTAAACTATGGAATAAACTATGGAATGGAGAAGGCTTTGCAAAGTATTTAGAATAAGACGTGAAATCAACCAAATAACAACTGCCATTAAAAGGCTGGTTTCACATGATGTTCTTTATATATACTAAAGAAAAGAATTGTCATGAGGAACACAACATTTACCCCACTCTTGACGTACAAGCATATGAGGTGCCCACCTAAGGTGCGCAATCCTCCTATATTATAAAACCGTGATAAAGGTGATGCATGTGTTGGCGTGATCAACAGCCGAGATTTTGCGAATATCCCTCCGCCTTGATCGATGGCCTAGATTGTCCCTATTTTCCTCCGCTCTCATGGATAGCCTAGATTGCACCACATTGCATGCAAAGAGCAGGCAAGATGTGATGTGGACTTCCAAATGTCTATAACCAAGCGACGTGTCCACAAGAAACGATGGGCAAAAAATAAAATGAAGCTGGTCGAATGGTCCCGATGGAATGAACATGCCTTCAAAGGAAACATGGCTATGGCGAGATTCATACGACTTCTAAAAACTACTGCATAGAAGAAATACAAATGTTTATTCCCTTTGTGCATCATAAGGATGCTAGAAAATTTTTGGTCGCCGATTTTTACATGTATGATCCTCTTCTTTACGCAGACACGGCTTTTCCTTCGGGTTAGAAGGAGAAAAAATTGGCTCTAAAAAGGTAAAGGCATATTTTGTATTTTTTTTCCCTCCCTTATGGTGAAATTTATGTTCTTCTAAGGGCTTCTGGCGGGGTCTTGAATTTGTGTATATGATGCTAATAGATCTTTGTGATCGGAGAAATATAGGAGAAAAATTGTTTTCTGTTACAAGCCCGTGATATTTATGTTTCAGGTATTCATTGAAAGAAACAAATGGCCTTTTGATGTTGAAAATGAGACTGGTTGCAAGATTATGCATTGTAGAGATTCTTAGGAGCTTGGGTAATGTGCTTCAATCTGTCAAAGGCGAAATGACTTCTAACGATCTTGTTATGCTTTAGAACTCAGAGCAAGAGGCATTCTCAGCAGGTTGTTGGGAATACAATACTCTAATATGCTATAAAACTCCTTAGAAAAAATACGTGTTATGCATTATCTTTCAGATATTTAATTTAATTTAATTTAATTTAATTGATCAAGCCATTTTAGGCCCCCGGGCCTCTATGGCAAACAGATACATACATAATATAATCATGGAATATATATAGGCACTCAATCCGAAGCGCCTGAGATATCAAAATCTTCCATGAGGTTAAACAAGCTTATAATATCTGTACGCTCCATCCAAACATCCCTAAGATATGTACTCAATTTATGGGCTGGCATATCTAATAGTTCTCTTAGAGTCTGACCCTGTATGCCATATCTATCTCTGATGTTCTCGTATGCTGAACATTCCAAAAAAACATGTTTCTCTGTTTCAATTTCAAGGTCTAGACATCCTAAACAAAATCTCTCATTCCGAGGTGTACCGATTTCCACCTACTTGTTTCAATGTGTAAGTGGTGACGATAACCTCAATTGAGAAATCAATATGGTTCTTTCTACGATATTGGAAAGCAAATAATCTTGTTCTTCATATGTGTCCAAATGATTGATGTCATCAAGATAAAACCTTTTCTTAACATCCTTGTCAGGTTCGAGCCTCCACATTTCCTTTACCACATATGCTTTAACCTCCATATAAACTTCCTTATATTTATGTGACGTCGGCCAATTGTCTTGTCCAAGCCATTTAGCACACCATTTTTTCACTTCACAATACCAACCTTTTTCCTTAGATTGTTCAAGGGCTAGGCGAGGAAATCTTTGCTCATCCATTGCCATAACCACTGTTAACATATGCTATCGTTACGCACAATGCTTCACCTCTAAGGGCGACATAACATCTTCGCTAACATCATGCAATATGGTGTTTGTGGCTTTGCACCAAGCTCACTCAATAAGAAACGTTTCTGCACATTTTCAATAGCATTCCAGCATTTTCGGGATAATCCAGGCCCCCAAACTGGGCTACCATACAAGATGATTGGTTTCACTTGAACTCCAAAAAGCAATCTTTTTAATTTCCAATGTTCAAAATTATTGAGCCTGCATTGATGTATCATACTATAAAAGGGCCATAATCCTCGGCCGACGACGTTTTTGGGCAGCCCTTGTCCTCATATCAATTCCAAGATATTTGTATTCTGTTAACTTTTGTAAGGGGATACCACCCACTGTAAATGTAGTGCAATCCTTGCCATCAAACACTATGATTTTCGACTTGTTTACATTAAATGCATTTGCTTCAATGTGCAAAAGGACTCAAGCACGCGTCTAGGTGTCTCGTAGCCACCTGCATCCCTAGATATCAACACTATATCATCTGCAAACATTAGCAATTGCAGTACATACTTGCCAAGCCTTGCTCCCAAGCCACCTAATCTCGTCATCCAACATTCAAGTTCATCAATGAGTAGCCCAAAAAGAGTAGGAGAGCGGGGCCAGGCTGATAGGCATGTACTATGTTTGCGAGATTCTTAGGAAGTAGAAGTATAGGTTCACGAGGACATGTCTACCTCCAACAAAAAATCATGAGGAGTCTCCAGAACCAGCTGAGCCAAAGAAGCATTATGTATCCAAATCCACATTCTCTTTGTCCGCGATTCAGCATGACATAGAAAGCTGAGTCTTTGGATGAATGCTTCATAGCCGCCCCTGTTCTTGGAAAAGCAAATGCAGAAGATCAAATATTCAAGCATTTTTGTAGCAAATCTTTGCTTTCTTTGTAGTTTATGCCTATGGTCAACTGTATGTTGCTCTACTGTATGTATATAAAGAAGCATTATGTTAGAATACAACCAAAGAGCAAAACTCTTCATATACAATCACATGGAATGCCCACCGAAGGTGGGCATTTTTCTAGTATCTCCTTAATGTAGAAATAACTCACCTGATTTGATAAGGGAAGCTCACATTCATACATAATTATATTCTTCTTTGATATTCTTTCGCACTGTATTTCAAACTACATTTACCAATAGGGTATACCATTTGATCATCTACCAATTGTAGAGAAAATAAGCAAATGTAAAAACCATACCTTCACATCATCCAGCCTCATTGTTCATGCTCCACATGAAGACGTTTCTATTAGCGTCCTTCATGTTTTGTACAAGATTGAACTAAGATTAGTTCCTTGATCACATATATCCCACCAGAGTTATTTACCACAGAAAATATAATTAAAGGAATCAATACTAGGATATCATGTCATTACATTTCCATACTTGCGGATCCATCAATCGTAGCTAATGTGTTCTTGATACTCATGTTTATATGGCATCTCGCTTTATTAACCCCTCGATTGTAAGATGGTGGAGATTGTTTGTATTATCAAGAACTTCATTTGGGGTGGAAATGAGGAAGGAGTTGTAGTCAAGGTTGCTTGGCCGAAGTGCATTAAACCTAAGGCATCTGGCGGTCTTGAAATGTTGGATTTTCACGTCCAAAATAAGGCAATGATATCGAAGTTTATTTGTGAGCCCATTCTTCCCTTGGGCTTTGCTTTATCCTCTGCACCCATATCCTAATACCTTGCATAACTTGTTGCTTGGGACCTTTGTCCGAGACATGTCATCGATTGTTTACTTCATGTTGGTGGGTTCCTCTCGCAAGACACTCTAGAGAATGTGTCTCAAGTGTTGTTGTTCATCCTAAGATACAACGGTGGTGGATAGTAGCTTGGTATGAATTTTGCCATATCCTATCATGGGAAAAATTAAGAACAAAATTCTTATTGTATAGATTGGATAGAACAATTTGGACTCATATCGTTAAATTGTTGTCACAAGATTCCGCCCGCATGAAGGATGCCATCGGTATCAAGCCATAGTGCTTTTTCTCTTCATTTTATAACTTGCTTGGTATGATGAAATCTTGCCTCCGTCTAGTAGATGGCATCTTCAGGTTCCTCGGCCACAGTGGAAACGTGTTTGGACATGGGTGTGGGATAAGTTGCTTCATTCAAAGTGGCAGTTGTGTTGTGCCAAGTAATCCAAAGATGTCGAGTCAATAGTCCGGTCCATAAAATTGATCATCCGATTCGAGCTCTATTAGTTATGTAAGCCAAGGGTTGAGAGTATTGGCGTTAGTTCTTCTTGTATGAGCAGCTTCAAGCGGCATGGTCTTAGTTGTTGACCTGTTTGGCACTCCTATGTCTAGCCATCAATTTTTCTTACTATTTACCTTGATGCAATGCATAAGCGAACTTTCCATCTTCTATCGAGTTGGCTATTGTGATCAACGGAATGGAAGGAATGTATTTTAAGGGCATGAATACTATAGATGAGATTTTTCTTTGGTGAGCGTTTAATTAATATTGTTATGGCTTATAATTGTTCTTCTCTTGATTAAGAGAAGAAGGTACTGATTTAGAAAGTTTACCTTCAGATTCATTCCTATGCATAGGCATGTCATTGTGCTTAGTTGGATCATTTTGTCTATTAGGGTTATAGTCTTGTCTGTGCATGATGAACAAAGTTTGTCGTCCTTCAAAAAAACAAAAACAAAATGCTTAATGTTGTATTGTAATGATTGTACAAGATAATGAATGGGCATGAGCATGGATTACTTGAATTTTTGAGCTTTTAAAAAAAAAAAATTGGTATTGTTCATATCATTTTCTTATGTTCAATGTTCAATATGAGAAGATGGTTGTGTGATTTGACAAGTTTATGTGTTCGTTTTAATGATAAGTGGAATGAATAGTCTTTTTGATAATCTTTATTAGAGTGTGTATAGATAGTTTGTTATGTGCTTGAAGATTGATTGGCCATCTAGCAGAATGGTCAGTCTGAAAACATATTGCCTTTCATATAGCTAGTGCGTGGACATTATTGATTCAAAACCATGTATACTACAGGTTGACAACTATGAAGCACACTCATAAATGAACTGTGAAAGATGCAAATGTGTGTTGAGGATAATTTTTTCCTCTTACAATAGAAAATATGGATGATTTCTCCCTATGGAGGTTGCCTCTTTGTATTTATATCCTATTCAAACTTGTTTAGGAATGTGCTTACCTGCTATAATGTTTCCGCAATCAAAAAGAGTATTTTTGTAACATATGATTTTGGAAGATTTATTGTGGTATTCGTATTGAAATACATATAAAGATGATGCTGGCACCTGGGTCATGTTTAGAAACCAACATGGAATTCTTTTGGCAAAGGTGCAGGGGTTTTTTTTCAACAATGTAATGCTGTTTTGTACGTCAAAATCCGTACGTTTAAAAAACGTTTTTTAAGATTTTTTGAAGATTTTTAAAATTTTTGAAAAAAATCTTTAAAAATATATTTCATATAAAATACGTTAAAAATCTTTAAAATCTTTAAATTCCTTAAAAATCCTTAAAAATCTTAAAAACTCCTTAAAAATCTTAAGAAATCCTTAAAAATCCTTAGATTTTTATCCAAATATATGATTTTCTTGAACTTATTTATCTTTGTATATAAAATTCTTATACTTCTTAACCTCTATAATAATGTTTTTCTGAATTTTCTTAAGAGTTGTATGGCAAAACAACTATGATATCTTTGTACTTGAACTTAATAGTTTTTTATAGTAGCATAAGCTTCTGATTTACTTGTTGGCATGCTACGTCTTATAACTTGTAGCAAAAATGTGCATTTTAATAGTAGCAAATATATCAATAAAGCAAATTGCAAAGAATGTGCAATTTTTTGTTTTTATTTTTAGCATTACCAAATCATAAAAATCCTTTAAAAAACGTGAGGATTTTTATAGAAGTACTTTAAAAAATAAAAACGAGTTTTTAACAACATTGCAACAATGGGATAGAGTCGCACGGGGGATGCCCGAGTTGTCGATCGGTCAGCCAATTCTAAATCTGGTTGTTTAGGATGTCGCGAACGACCGCCGGTGTCGTAAGCAATTCAATAGATGTACTATCTCGGGTATTGTTTGGTATTTCGTGGTCGTAGAAGCAAGAAGAGACGAAAGCGATTGCATAGTGTTCCCAATGCGACGGTGATCGATTTGCATATCCTTGTTTGTTTTTGTGTTTGTGTCTTCATCATGTCACAACTAGAAAGGGGCGGGATCGCTGCTTGCCTATGGGCCCATCCCTTGTTCGATGCCAATGGAATCGAGGTCAGACAGACTGAGAACTCTGCGATGCCCACTTCGCCATGCCTAACCTTGCAGCTGGGATGCAATAGATGTCTCCATCACATTGGCCTTGTGCGGTCAAGACGCGTCTTTCTTCCTTTTACGATGGGAGATGCGTTGGTGGTACGGTTCTTTTGTCGATCACCTCCATGTAATGCCGCTTAGAGCCCGCTACAAGAGTCCTAAGACCACGAGCGATGCTATCAAAAGGACTTTAATTGGCCCTCTAAGCCTGGTCGGCGTTATCTTAGTCTACAAGGTCCTCAAGAATAACAAGTTGCACCGCTTCGAGGGCATCTTTGGGATCTTGATGAAAGACGTGAGGCAAGGTACATTACTCACGCCACCAAAGATCGAATCGATGATTAAGAAGGGAAAAGATTTGTATGTAAGATGGAGTCTTTGGGGGACACAAAGGGTGCGTGTGTGTTGGATAACAAACCGAACGAACAAGGCGCAGACTTTTGTTTTTTACCATGGTGGTCGTGGGTTGACCCCTAGTTTGATGTGTTCACAATTTGCGGGGATCTTTGTGAAGTGGGATATATACTTTGAGCAGCGGTTGGATCATTCCATCCAACACGCCCATGTGAACGAGCATAGAGTCCGTCTTTGCTTGAAGGCTTCATTGAATCCCGCTCACCGTATGCCATCCGATGTTAGAACTATTCTCTTTGGTTTATCTGCGGGGTTATGTGCTTGTTGAGCGGAATGGGCCTAGTCGTAGATATTGGGATGATTATGTGCCATCGATGAGATGGATTGTAGTTTTAAGATATTCATGATCCATCGTTTAGCACTAGTCTTGAAATTCCTGATCATGGTGTGGATTACATCCCCATCCATACTGGGGATCATACCATGGCAGTTGGCTGAGTTATTGTGTGTGTTATTACATGTACAGCTTCAGTTTTGTCTATGTATTATTTTCTTTCAAAGATGTGTGTTTGTGTGGTGACAGTTTGTTGCAAGGGTAAAAATGGAGACCGATGGGAATTTCACTGGGAGACAGGCCATCCCATTGTGAGCTTGGATCCCTCTTTGATAAGCTCTAGGATTTATGATTCTTATCCCGATTCTCGTGTCTATCCTCTGAGGAGAGCGATTTGTTCAACGCAGAGGAATTTATAACCAGTATTATCCACGTAGAAATGGAGGCCCATTGAATAGTTGCTTCCTTTAGGATCCTGAGGAGGCAGTTGACTAGTTTTTATGTGGCCATCGATTCAGTGATCTCTATGTTGCCTGGGAGCAGTTTGGTGCTCCATTATCTGAGTTACATGCTTTGAGATCTCAGATCAGCCTCGCTAGGGGTTTGTTGATGCAGAAATCCGGCAGACTTGATGCCGTGATCAAAGGCTACATCCGGAGAGCCCATGAATTAGGCCTTTTGTTGTTGATCTTATTTATAATGTCCTTGTTTGTGCGGTTTCATGTGCGTATGCGCATGCCACATGTACATTTCCTAAGCTTATGAACATGTGATGTTTTGTCCTTTGATGTTGTGTGTTGTACATGCTTTGTTTATTGCACCGTTACTAACATCCGAACTTTCGGAGGGCTTTGGCCCTGGGCATAAGGGAAACCCCTATGCCTGGATGAGCATTGGCATTGCGTTGGGGTTCAATTTCTCAAGCTCACTAACAGATTGTCTTTGTTGGCTTGCAGCCATTCAAGGGAACTATGCATACGATCATCAAATGCATGCCATTGACAAAGCTGTCAATGACATGTGTTGGATGGCTCCTATGCATGATCTCTACGTATCGTCCAGGTAAGCGATGGGCTTTGGATTCATCTGGGGTTCGATTCCCCAGGCTCATGTGATTGTCTAATGTTCTTCGTGTTGTTGAGTCATGGAGTGTTGTTATGCAGTAGTCTCTCCTGTTGCTTTCATACTATACTGTACAAAAGTCAGAATACTGTTTTATCCAATAATGCCCCCTTTAAAGTCGGGTCAACAAGGTGCAGTTTGACCTGAGAAAGACTTTTTTTTTGAAGAACTGTGTCATCAATATATTAAACTCCCGGGGACGGAGACACTTCCACCAAGCCACTTTAACAACCGCCCCTTCATCATCCCCCACACAAAAATTTGAACAATCTTATCCAAAGCCACAGATCTTACCCCGAGGAGCTAACATCGCAGATGCCGATACACATGAGTGCTACAAAAGCACTGACTTGGCAACAGTGATCCTACCTGCCATGGATAACTTGCTACCCTTCCACCAATTGAGGTGTTTACGCAACCCCAAAAATCTCGGCCCCACACCCTCCCTGTGGAAACATCCTCCAAAGGGAATACCCTGTGACTTAGTACACACATTACCCGGAAGCACCTTCCAAGGGAATAGAGCCAAACAAGGGGAAGGCGGAGTCAGCTGAGCCCATAATGCGGAGCACTTACCCCAATTAAGAAGAATGCCCGAGGCCAAGGAGAAAGTATCCAGTAGACCCTTCACATTCCGCAGATTCCTCTCTCCTGCCACCAAGAAGAGGAAAGTGTCATCGGCGAACTGGTTAATAATCTGCCAGGGCGAACCCTCTGCCTTTTTCTCCTTAGGGGTGCCCTTTGGCGCCATTTTTGTTTACGATTGTGGCAGAGGCCCTGTCTCGCTTGTTTTGGCTAAAGTGGAGGAGGGGTGGTGGATGGGCGGATGCGGATGGTAGCCGCTAGATTATTGACCCTGAAAGACTTGAATTGGGCGTTCTGGATTTTTGGAGAGGGAATATGTTCCCAGATGTACCGTTATCCAACGGCTCAGAAGCCATAATACATGCTTTAACAATAATCCATAAGTAATCCATATAAGTATAGATAGAACTTTGTAAGAGACATTACAAACAAACTTTTTTTTTTTTGAGCTACAATGTGAAGTGGATTATAGGTATGGCGACTATGGCGGCAGTTTAGGGCAATAAAATACCGGTCGCCGTTTCTTGAAGAAGGACCACCAGGAATGCCGGAGGGTGTTTTGCACCGCTGCCATCTCCAAGTTCGAAGCAGCTGGGGTCACTGGTTTTCTTGGAGCCGAGTTTAGCATGATCTTTCAGTTTGTGGGGTTCTTGCAGGGGTATGAGCACTCACAGCGGCTTCTAATGCCTGCACTCGTTGCAAGATGGTGTCCAAGTTTGTCGCCGCGATCTTCAGCGATTTTCAAGGCCTGCACTTATTGTAAAAGTTGAGGCCCCAGATTCATTTACAGAGTGGTCCACAAGCTTCGTGGTTATTTGGTAAATAGCTTCCCATATTTCCAGCGATTGCAAGTGACATGTGTCCCAAGAGGGCTGTTGTTAAATAGGTTTTGCGCCCGCCCATGAGTTTTGTAGTTAGTTTTTGGGTGCAAATAAGGGTACATCCGGATTGTGCTTAAGAACTATTTTTGCCACTAATAAAGTTAACAGCAAGAAGATGCTCATAGGGCTCCACACTAGTCAATATGTGCTTCTTGGCTACATTCTCCGCTTTTACACTTTGTGTTTTTGCTCTTCCCATCCCGGGCCGGGGAGTTTAGAACCTGTTGCCATATAATGGGATTCTAGAACTGGATACTAAGGCGTAAGATCCAAGTAGACCTTTCAGGCGGGAGACTGGACTGCCTCAATGCTACTCCACACGGATTTGGGGCTACAAGAATCAAGAGACCCTAGTACATGTAGTGGTATTTGAAGGAGCGGTGTGCACCACCCTTTAGGGAGGCTTTTTTATCACCTCTTATTGCTTGAACAAGGAGTTGAATATTCCATACTACAACAAAGTTGGAAAGGAAGAGAAAACCCCAGAGTATTTCGGCCAAGGTAGACCTTTGAGGCCAAGTTAATGCACGGTATATGCATGCACCTTTGGCCTGCCATGTTTACATCTATCATCTATCTGGGGTTGGTCATCAAGTGAATCTTGATTCGATAGAATATAGGAACTTTCTTTGGTGTCCGTTTGAAGAAATGTTAGCAGTTTTAGACTCTAAACCGGGAGCAACAAATGGCTATGCAACATTGGGATGGATGTGAAGGGAGGCAGGAAAGTAAGAAGCCATGCTCCTATAGTACTTCCTAGAGCGGGAAGAGCGAGGCGGTTATCTTCAGTACTACGGAAAGAGCGAGGCGGTTATCTTCAATTTTATGCAGGAACGAGGTAGGAGTCCCCTAATACTAGATTTTGGGAGGGAAGAGGTTGAGCGGAATTCAAACAAGCAGTACCAATCCTCTCTTATGTCTACCCCAAGTTGTCATAGGGAGGGTGCCCACATATCCCTCACTTAAGAAAGGAATCCTTATAAGTCAAGTTGCATACATCCAACCCTAAGCAAATGAGGCATCAACAGACCTAAGCTTGTTGCTCTAATTTTCAGGCCAATTGGACATGTGTACAAGAAGTTACAAGTGTTCAAAGTAGGGTTAGTCTGCTGCCCACCTTCCCGCAGTAAGTGCCCATCTACTGCGCACCACTTGCCTATCTATTGCGCACCAATTGCCCACCTATTACACATCAAATGCCCATCTACTATCTATTGTGCCCTACAACTATAAAATATTCATTCATACCATCCAATTTCACACTCTGGTCACTCACATTTGCAATCAACAAATCACTTTATCATGCATGCATGCTATCAAAGAACATAAGATGACATCCAACAATGCGACAAACAAGGAGGAACAATGAAGAAATAATCTGAAACAAGAAAGGAATAGCGCAAAAAATTAGTTGCATATCTAATTTCTTGGATTTGGATTCATAAGCTTGTACCAAAGGCGCCATACAGTTTAAAATTCATCAAAAATTTGCAAGCACGCTTATATTTCTTGGGCACAAAGTGATCATATCATAATTCCATCATCATCACTACTTGAGGGGTAGTCGGTATTGGCATCTACAAAGACAATAACCCATAATTAGTACATGCTTCATTGAATGAGGTAAATTTGAAATTCAAGCAAATTAGCAACCTTCATCATTTCTTCTCTCCATGCCCCTTGCATAATCCTCGTCCATGTTCTTGGCTCTTGAAAGCACATCAGGGTCCACACCAACCTCAGCCATGTCTCGAATCATGTGCTTTGTTTATTCCATCAAGCATGTCTCCCCGTGAGGGACCAGTGTTCATGTTAGCATACCGATCCATGCTTGTGTGTCCATTCCAATGCCATCATCATGTGCAATGTTTGATCCATGTGGCAGGTCCCATTGTTTAAGAGGTGATTGAATGGTCTGTGACCGCTAGGAACTGGGTTTGGCAAGTGAAATCACTTGCGATCTTGAGAGCAAATATGTGTCCTCAAGGCTACAACCCACAAGAGGTGTTCCAGGCTCATCTTCGTGTGGTTGGCTATCTTTGAAAAGATCGGGAGTCTCCTCCCCGTGGATTGGTCTCCAAGTGGTCCACATTCATATAGATCAGGAAAGTAGACGCCTTCGCTAAACGTCGGGCTACCGTCAAGACGCTGCAGGAAATCCCCCATCCGGCTCAACAACCGCACGCGGGCCTACCCTCTACCTCGAGGTGACCTTTAGCGGGAGGGAATACTTTAAGGTGTCTTGGCGCCAACCCCCTATGGGCTCCTATAACAACCGAAGCGATAACACGCCGTAACTAGCATCAAACATATACAAATACTACCTTGAAGGGTAGTGCATCACACATATACCAAGGCAAAGATGATGATCATGAACCATAAAACATGAGAGTTCCTACCCCGGGTTCTGACTCATAAGGAGGACTGACCGACTAGCTAGGCCTCAAGATAGAATAGAAATCGAGTCATGGCAATGGCGAGGGCTGGCATAGAACAATGGCTAGGGTTGACCACTCCATCCCGCCCTCCCCGGGTGCATACTTTGCGAGATGGGCTAGATCAGGGCTCGACAGGACTCTAGCCTTCCGGAAACGCAATCCCATGGTATCACCCATCCGGACTACCCAGTTGCATCTCCCCTGGTCCGATGAGGCAGAAGGGTTGCATCTCCCCTTCCTGTGGTCTAGAGGTGCCGTGGGCGGCTAGAGAATCGCGGGCACACAACCCATTGCACTGGCCGAAATCCCCCAAAACGAGAGCCAAGCCATCACTTGAAGCCTCCCGAGAGGCGTGGCAACACCATTGCCCTGGAGGTGTCGGACCCATGCTCGGCCCACAATAAGTGACTCCACCATAAGCCTAGCCCACTATGGGATCCCCCCGGGCCCCACTCTGGGCGGGATCCTCCTCCACATTCCCTCTAGCCCAAGTATCCGGGTGCTGAGTCATATCATAGCCTCCATAGCCCTCGGTGGGCTCCTATGCACAATGTGCCGCAACTAATAGGAACTAAGGGATCTACTCTAGGAACATACTACATATGGCCCTAGGTCTCTACCCCTTCCCAATACAAGAGCAAACATGATCAACCATCAACATATAATCATCACATCATGAGAATAATCATAAGAAGAACATCTTAACCTAATCATACAAATCTAACTAATAGTTAGGGTTCCTTGATTAGGGTTCAAGATGTTGAATATGGGCTCTAGGATGGCTCTCTACTCTAGATACAAGATACTAGCATATCCGGAATGCTAATTCGCATAAGCTATCACAACTACTATCCTACATACCGCTCCTGAAGTTCTCCCTCCAGATCCGGCGCTCCATGGTCTTCGACTCACAACAAGCTGTTCCTCCTCCAAGAACAGTCCACCCCACAGGCTCTTGCTGCACCAGCCTATGCCATTAATCGACCCATGTTCAAACGGGGTTTCAACAAGTAGGTGAGTCTCCGGGTGCTAGGGGTGGAAAGAGGTCTAGGGTTAGGGTTTATGCCTATATATAGTTAGGTCCACCTAGGATGCCACGCGGCACCAATCGGTGAGTCTTGTGTGGCGGTGCCCCAATAGGTTAAGGCCACATGGATAATGGCTTAACCTATGGTTGGCTAAGTTATGAGAATAACTTGGCCATGCCCCTAGTGCCACCCTTATGGTATACAAGGCTATGAATGATAGATTTAGTATGGTGATTTCGATCCGTGAATATAACGTATTTATAGCGATATTCCCCTCGACGCCACATTCTTTAGGACAATGCCGCCCTCAAAGATTTGCTTAAGGTGACGAACCTACCTTATACCTGCAACAAAACAACATGTCATAACCTTTAATTTTACTTTAGTAATCAAGTTTTATTAGTTAAAGGTCAAAAATTTAGGCTATATTTGTACTTATACAAAATTATATAGCCTTTAACACCTTATATTCCTACCATAATTCAAACATTATTATAAGAGTTATTAGGTTCATAATCTAAATTATGGCTCCCCTAGCTTCTCGTAACGCTGGGCCTCGCTGAAGTCCCTCCTTCTACTTGCCCCAAGCAAAAGGAGCACATTACGTTAGTTTAGTTAATAATTTGTGGTTTTAGGGGACCACCCTCTTACCTCCTTGAGCCGAACCATCGCTCAAGGTTGTCCTACTACCTTGCCCAAGATCATGGCCCTTTCGATTTGAGCTTAGGGATCATTTAAGATGTTCCCATCATTGCCCATGATCGAGTGTTACCTTGTACACGATCCCCCGATCGAAAGTACACCCCAAGGCATCATGCCCCGAGGGTTTCAAATTTAGGGAACGCCTCACGATCCCATCATCGCCAAGATGATCACTTAAGCTTCACCATGACCCTCCCACGGCCAGGTGCGATCCCGTGATCGTGGCATAGAGATCATCCGATCGATGTCCCATCATCGCCCACCATGCCTCATTCTCACTCACATGACCCTAATGGTCATGCGCATCTATTGGCGCGGTGGCTCAGAGAATGCCCCTAAAAGCGCATCCCATCATCGCCCACACGATCCAAGGTTCCCGCACATGCACCCTCCTAACTAGAATGCATGCCGTGCTTCAAAGCTAACTACAACATACTAGCTAACCACCGGGCAAGTCGGGTCACCAAGCCGGGAGACGAATTTCCATCAAACTCCTTCATAAACTCGGGTATTGCTTCTCCAAACTCGCTTCAATACCCACGCCGATCTTCCACCTGCAAGTGCTTCCACTTAACCGTGTATTGGAGGAACCGAGACCTCCTAGTCTTCTTGAATGACTTATCAAGAAGTAACCCGTAGGCACTATTTCTACTTTGCTCCTCCGCCATTTCCAACAAGGTTGGAGTATCCAAAACCTCCTCAGGTTAGGGATTGTGCCTTTTAATAAACTTACGTGGAAGACCTTGTGGACCTTAAGATGTAATGGAAGATCCAACTTATAGGCTTGAGAGCCCACTCTCTAAAATCTTGAACGGCCCAGCCCACCTAGGGGCAAGCTTCTTGCAGCTCCCAACCCGCTAGAGCCTTGGCTTGTTTCACCTTGATCTTCAACCAAATCCAGATCTCCCACCTTAAACTCCCCCTTGGTCCCCGGCTTGTCTGGCCACACTCTTCTGCTTTACTTTTGTCGCCAATAAATAACCCCTTACTTCCTCTACTAGTTGCTGCATATCCCCTAACATCTCTGTTGGGATACTTCTACCTTGGACACGTGGATTGTGCCGTATATCGGGTTAAGCACCGGTAGTCAGAGTTCACCATGAAAGGCTACATCGGGATGACTCGCCTTGGCAATCGCTTGTAGGCTAATTCCACCAAGTGAATGTACTCATCCCACTTGACCGCTTGTTCCACACATAGCTTCAAGCATGTCTTCAATGATCCGATTGGTCCTTTCCCACCGCCATCCGCTTGGGGATGATATGCCGCGCTCATGGAGAGCTTCATCCGAATGGTGCTAAAAAGATCCCGCCAAAAGGCACTCATAAACTTAGAATCTCTATCGATATTATCTCCCCAGGCATGCCATGGAGTCTAAAATCTCCCTTACAAATAACTTTGGTGTTATCTAATGCGTGTCGGAGTTTTGCAAGGCACAAAAATGCGCCATCTTTGATAACTTATCTACGCACAACCATCAATGCATCCTTGCCTCAAGAGTTTTAGGGAGACCTGCGGATGAAATCCATGCTTATGACCTCCCACTTTGCATTTGGCACCCCTAATGGCTCTAAAGCACCGAATCCGGTAGTTGCTCGCTTTGGTCTGGCCGACATAACCGCAATCCTTAATATATGCAGCTATCCGCTTCTTCATACTACCGCCGGTAACTATGAATCTTGAAATAGGTCTTCATAAAGCCAAGATGCCCCGCTATTATTGTTATGTGTGTCATGAAGAATTAACTTCCTTACCCCGATGATTCGGCACACACAACTTATGCTTGTGATACAACAAAGTTGCCTTCCTTCTTATAATGTTTGAAGGCTTCCCGGCCCTTATCGTTTCTGGCTTCCTTGGAAAGACTTTCCCATACCTCCTTGAAGTCTACATCGCTGGCAAGGACTCTTCAATCTTCTTTGCCAAACTCACTAAAGAGTGGAAATCGTGATTACACGCGCCCTTGTTCCAAAATGGTCCCGAGAGAGGGCATCCGCTACAACATTGCTTACCGTGCTTATATATAATATCAAAATCATACTCCTCAAGGAATTCCATCCACCTCCTTTGCCTTAAGTTGAGGAGTGGCCGGGTGAAAAGATACCAAGGCTCAAGGATCAAGATCCAACTCAAACTTCCTTCCCAAAGCAATGCCTCCATATCCTCAATGCCTCGACAATGGCTAGCAGCTCCCGATCATGGGTTGGGTAGTTGTTCTCGGGGCCGCTCATCTTCTTCTTCGAGTCGTAGGCGATTCACCCTTCCTTCTTGCATCAAGACCGCCCTTGCTATCTTGCTTGCATCCGCTGCTATCAACTTATCCCTACTGATCCGGGAGAACAAGCACCGGTGCTGTTGTTAAGGCCTCTTTGCTTCTCAAAAGAAGCTTTTGACTTTTCTAACCAATGGCTAGCCCAATCCTTAATCTTCTTGGCCTTAGTGAGGTGTCACAGAGGGACGCCCACTTAGCAAAGTCCTTCACGAACTTTCTATAGTATCCCGGCCAACCCGAAAGCTTTTACTTCGCGCCACATTCCTTTTTGAGCTGGCCAATCAACTATTGCCTCAATCTTTTAGATGGACTGCGGGAGATTCCCTGATGTTACCACATGCCCCAAATACTCCACTGGCCTGTTGCAAAGTGGCACTTAGAGAGCTTCCCATACAACCTATGACGCCTCAACTTTCCAACACTTTCCTGAGAGATGTCGCACAATGCTCTTCAAGGACTTGTCTGTAGATTAGATGTCGTCAAGAAGACAATAACAAACTCATCCAAGAAGTCTTCAAGATATCGCTCATGAGGCGCATAAACGCTATGGGAGCGCTTGGACAATCCAAAGGGCATTATCAGAACTCAAAATGACCATACCGCTCTGAAAGCAAATTTTATGGATGTCCCTCTTCCTTTATTCTTATCCTGATGGTATCCGATCTTAAATCAATCTTTAGAGAATACCTTTTGTTCTTTGTAGCTGATCCATTAGGTCATCATCCGCCTTTGGTAATGCATACTTATTCTTTATCGCCCGCTTATTGAGTCGGGCGATAGTTCATGCACATTCTTAAGCTCCCATCTTTCTTCTTGACAAAGAGTATAGGTGTCTCAAAAGAGACACACTTGTTTTATAAACTAAGTTTTATAAAATGCTTTTTGAGCTCCGCCAATTTGGATGTTTCCATTCTATAGCTTTACTGGTCGGCTTCGGCCAGATGAGCTAATGTGATCTCACATTCCACACCCCTCGTATATAAATGCTGATTTCATCCCGGAAACAAATACTCAAACCGCATGGCAGAGATTTCTTTGTGTCACTTCCATCCCGCTGTTTGCCTAACTGATTCCATCCCTCAACTTATTCCTTTCTATACTCTTCTTAGGCCTTCCAAAGAAATACACCGCATGGGGATTCTAGCTACCTTTCATCACTATCAACAATCAATGGTGACTTCGCTCCTGGCCACAATCAAACACGCTTTTAGTCGGGTTTCAAGAATTCCATCCCCACACAAGATCATACCTTCCAATATCCATGACTTCGCCCCATCGGCATTTAGCCCCACTCAAGGTCTATGCCAAAGATGATTCTCCTCCCCTTAGTGTGCTGGATGAAGCCGCACATAGCACGGGCCTTGGCTTAGACTTCAACATTTTGTTCTTCATTAGAGCAGCCAACCCAGGAGATGCAAATTATGAGAGCTACCAGATCTATGAGGATTACATATGGATTACTATCTATGATCCCATCACCGCAATGACCGCTTGACTGCATTCTCTATATCATCCGACTCAATGTTTGCACATATGTGGCACTCACCATCTATGAAGTCCGGGCCTCCTCACGACAGCTGCCCGCCCCGCTGGGGAGAGTCCCAATCCAAGAGTTCTGGCCAAAGCCGGGATCGCATGACCTAATGGACAATCATGTGTCTCCGTGTCTCCGGCTGAAGCACTCAAGCATAACTTTTTCCTCAATGCATTCCCTCGTCTTTTTCCTTCCTAAGAATCGCCTAGGAGACGCTTTAAGAGCACTTTCCTGATGCATTCGCCAGGGCTTACGGCCCCCAAAAAGCTTTGTCTTATCCCACCTTGCCGCCGCCCCCATGGTGTAAATGCCTGATTGCTTACCCCGGGAGTATTGTCCCCCCGAGCACGCTCGAACTCTTACTTCTTAAGGTTGGATCACGCTTTCCGCCGAGTTGCTGGTGCTCCTCCAAACTTATAGCTTTGTCTTCGCCTCTCTGCGAACTGACCTTGGGCCACATTGCTCTAACAAGCCTCTTTGATATTGCCGCTCAACCCTCAATATAGGTGTCCAACGCTTTTGCCTTTCTCGATAATTCCGGGATAGCGAAGTCTAAGTCTCATGAATTTTCTGTGATATTTTAGCTACCGATAAGGTACCCTCGATTCAACTCCAGAAAACAGCCGAATCTGTCTCACTAGTATGAGACTCCTAAGACATAGTGCTTATGAAAGCCTTCCTATCAAGGTCTTAAACCGCAATTATTCTCTTCAGCCTTTGTTGGACTTAGCATATCCCTTCCACCGGATTCCGCCGGTCCAATAAGGTTAGCCGTCGCACTTTTCCTATGTCCTTGTCTTTCAGCACCGCATGAGTTGCCAAATTCTTCCATTTCATCCAGCCATGCTTCAGCCTCCATGCCTGACTCCCGGTTTTCCCGAAAAACCGGCCCAGCCTTCCTTGTCTTCCACATTGCTCATAGCACTATCCACCTTTTTTCCTCATAGTCATCCGCTTTTTGCCCTTTTTCTTGCCTTAGGTGTGTCGAGGACTCCTTCACCGGAGTTTGTGAGTCGTCCTTTGGAAGAACTATCTCATGAATTTGGAACTAGATGATGATGGACTCCCCGTTTCTCCTAACCCGTCTCTTGTCCCCGACGTTGTAAGGTTCCCCCTCCCTTCCCTGGCCAGGGGACTTCACACCACCCGAACACAAGGTGGAGGTATGGGGACCATCTTCTTGTGTATTCATGAGAGGTGTCGCCCAATTGATGAGATGTTAGACCGATTCCTCATCTGTGCCAACCCTGTGTACAACCGCCTGTGACATATCCCCGCCAAAGTCTTCTGCTCTCTTAGAACAAGTTCCTTGGTACCCAATTGGTCTGGTCGGTCTGGTCCAGAGACCTCGGCGACTTGAGTTCCTTGTTGCAAGTATTAGGAGGTCATTAATCGTGTTATTAAGTTAGGTAATGATCATTATTACTACAATTAAAATTGTTGTTAGCCACAAAAGAAATCATATGAAAACTTCATTTATAGGTCAACATCATAGTAGTACATTAATTAGTATATAGGAATACATTTAATAGACTTCATGATAATACTTAAGAAAGAATTACAATATACTTAAATCTTATGAGACAATTCTTCCATCAATGATGTCGCTTTGAAGAAGTTCTTGATTTTCTTGTATCTGCTGCCCTTTCCCATGTTCCCCGCAGATTCCTGGGTCACACCCCTCCCCTCTATGCGTTTCCTAAGCACCCGGT
This sequence comes from Isoetes taiwanensis, assembly GCA_021234155.1. Lineage (NCBI taxonomy): Eukaryota > Viridiplantae > Streptophyta > Lycopodiopsida > Isoetales > Isoetaceae > Isoetes > Isoetes taiwanensis. The sequence continues at coordinate 143,754 of JAJEKV010000569.1, forward strand.
GGGAAGCCGGTAGTCTCCGGGTGCGCTTGCCGGCCACCACCCACAAGCATCCTCCAGGTGGCCATTCCCTTTGCTAAGTCGAGGGCTGGAAGTGCTACCGCTTCTTAAAGAGTATAACATGGTCCATCTGACCATCTTGGCTGCTGCCCAAACCCTCAGCGCTATACAGGAGCTACCACCGATTCTTCACCTCTTGGCTGAACTCTCAGGAAAGACTATCATCCGACCTTTGGCTAAGGGCCCAAGATAGTACCCGAGTGATTTACCCTGCTGTGGCCCCGCTGGTGGCTCCAAGTGCTCTTCTCGCCCACGCCACTTATATCTATTGCCTGTAAGATCTTCGCGGGTCCCTCCACAGGTTGCCGCTTAGATTAATGCTACCAGATGCCTCGCTGCGATGCTCTCGAGCGGACCGCCGAACTTGGGCTCCCTTTCCCAGCTTTCAGCAACCTGCTTTGATCTCCTCAGCCCTCCTCTGAATGTCGGCTGTCGCTGCCGAAACATCCGCCTTGACCACTGGTACGCTGATATCCCACATGGTTTCCCTCGCTGTAGGAATGTAACGTCGGCTACCTCCCCTGGATCTCCTCGACAGGAGTAGTCGGCGGAAGTCACACCGCCCTCGCGCCATTAGTCCTAGAGCTCGCCTATCCTGGAGGTTTTCCTCTGGCAATAGAAGCTAAGGATGCCTATATGGCCATATACCCTCTCCGCCAATGAGATCACCGGGTGAGGTTGATACTTCCTATTATGGAGCCCACAATTACTTTTAGCTCCCTCAGGGAAAGTTGTCGTGAGCTTACACGCTTCTCCATTCTTTCTGCTCGCTTATCTCCTACTTTGCTCTCTTTCCCTTTTCTTTTCTCATAGTCTCCGCTGGTTCTAGCTTCAGGTGTTTCCCATGTAGACCCATGGTATTCAGATTGTCAAGCTTCATCTCAGGATACCTATCTGGCCGCCTTCGAGTGTCGAGGAGCTAAATCCAAGTTGACCGGGACGGGCCACCGGGTTGGTTGACTCCGCTCTAGACATGAATAAGCACAAAGTCAGCCTCGGTTTTGAGACGTGCATCATGCCTATGATGCTTACAGTCGTAGTCCTGCATGTTTCTCTGGTTCTATCCCACAACCCACTCCTTGCCCCCGATCCCCCACCCATGGTTTGGGTGGTGTCTATGAGACCACTCTAGGTGGCAAGTCGGACCTCCCTGGTAAATGAGCTGACCGTATTGACAAATGATGCCGGGCAGGGCGTGAAGATCAAAGAGAGATGATCACATTGGCGAAAGGCTCTGGTCACAGGGAGTTCACTGGATGTGATTGAATCATTGTACCATCTAACCAAAGTTTGATGCAGCTACTGGTTTAGATTATCGCGGAAAATGCATCGATGGAACAAGTGGGAGCTAGAAAATCGCCAAAGGGGTCGGGAGCACCCTTTGATGGGAAGAAACGACAAACAACCCTTTATGACTAGTTCTCGTCCGCGTACAAAGGCCTTTGATGGGAAAGACCCAAATCTATGGCCTTTGGTGTCCAAAATGAGCTACACCATGAAGTGCAATTCTAAACAAAC